>CM062349.1:33803264-34028264 GCA_031216105.1 Dalbergia cultrata | reverse complement strand
TAAACTCATACATTAAAATTTTTTAACGATATTTATATTTATTACTAGTATGGAAAAGATGCTAAAAATAAAAATAAGAGGGTGAATTTGACACGTTACATATGACGTGGCAGGAACATGGACCAAAAATGGCCGGTTAGGCTGCAATAGATGTGTTCTAATGCTGATCATGGCTGTGTCTCTCATGACTCCGATCCAATGCTTATCCTCTCCATGTTCCCTTTTATTGGACCACACCAGGCGCGTGCTTCCTCATTTAGGAGTTTTAATTTCGCATATTACAATCCAATTGCAATGATTTTCCCTTTTCTTTAATTCTAGAAGGGAGAATGATGCGGAATGATTCAGGATTTTGACCACTCGGGACGAAAAATCGCTGCGGATTTGATTTCATGAAATACAATTCTGATCGATCGCTTGACAAAAGTGTGAGGTACACACTAAATTTGTTTTCGTTTGTTTCTATAAATCTGGTTTTTCGGTGCGTAAAAAGATGAAGTTTGCCAACCTGTAAAACTTCGCTCCTCTGTAATCAGATTTTATTTTATTTTTTCTCTCTGGTTTTTGTTTTTATGCTGGATCAGGATAAATCATTCACCATAAGTTTTTGTTTTTTATTGGAACATTTACAGCAAGTGTCAATAATCATTAACAAAAAATTTGTGAAAATAGCTGGCTGGCTAGACTGTTTTGGATAAGATGGATGTATCTTATGGATCAATGAGGATAGGAATGAAATTGGACTGAAGACTTTGACATCGTAGTTGGTAGAAGTGAAGATATAATAGAAAGGGTAGGATCTGAACAATGATAAAGAATGCAAAATATTTTATATTATCCTGCACAACAGCACAGGCAGCCCAAACTTAGAAATTGAATGAGTTTAAATGAGTTTAATATGTTTGTACTAATTTTTTATACTTACATTTAATAATACATTATTTTATTAATAAAAATTATTAATTCTTATACTTATTATTTAAAAATTTATGTAAATAAAAAAGGTTGAATTGAATGATAATATAAAATTTTTTTATATTATTGACATATTTAAATTAAACTCTTATTAGATTTAGAGTTGCATCGTACCCTTTCACTATTGAATATTATCTGTACATAAATTTGAGAAAAGATCTAATTTGAATATATTTTAAGGGAATGTCTAATTTGGTTATAATTAAAAATAAGAATAAAATTTTAATGAATAAATTTCATCTGTAGTTCTAAATATAAAACTCTCCCATGAAAATTTTAATTTTGATGTTTTAATAGTAAATTTTTTTATTACATTATCATATAATTAAGGATCAGTTTGTTTAAGTAATTTTCAAAACATTTTTAGCCAAATGAGAATTTCTTTTTTCTCTCCGTAAAAGTTCATTGGAATATATGGCATGCTGGTTATAATCTTAATATAAAAAAAGGCTGCAAATCATTCTATTTAGATGATGACATTTTAAGTATTAGATGTGTGATTTAACTATTTTTATTAAAAATATAATTCTTTTGTACGTCTATAATCCCGGTATTTCATTTTAGTATAACTAATTTAAAATTAACATGATAAGATGAGATTGATTAATTAAAAATAAAAAATGCTGACGATAGTGTATTAAAATCAATGTATTTTGTAAATATTTTTTAAATACATGAGAATAATGTATTAATAGCCAAAATTTAATTAAATTAGTTTAATTTTTTTATCTACTGTTACAATAAATTTTTTTAATGTTATACAAGAATGAAATGCAAATAGCGTTTTTTTGGTACATAAATGCAAATAGCTTGAGAAGCCTCTTTTTTTTCGTTGCAGTTGAATTTAAAATTTTATACCCCTCGTGTAGCTAGGATCTATGAAAAGTTATATCTATATATCTTTCGTTCATAGCATATTTCATAAAAAATACTTAATAATAGTTAGCATTTTCCTCAATTAATTATCATAATAAAAATAGTGATGACCATCATGGACCAGCTCGCAGACTACAAGCGCTTTGCTCCTTTGATAGAGCAACGAGGATGCGCTTGTGCAAATGATGATTTTTCTTTCCTTTTTATTTTATTATAAAGATACTAGAGCTAGGAATTTATAAAAGACAACTACAATTATTAGATTGTGATTTTAACCACGTTGTGCAAATGATCATTATCAATCAAAAAATAAAGAATATGACTCTTGCATGATTTTGATTTTTATTACACGTATTTTTATTTTACAATATTACAAATTTATTCTGTTAATAATAATTGATCCTTTTTAAAGTTGTATGTGTAAATCATTTTGGTATTTAAAATTAGTAAATTAAGTTTGTAGTTTATGTAATTATAAAATGTGAGCAAATTAGTTCCCCAAGTTAGTACTTCAAATACATTTCATCAAAGCTATTTTGTTATTGTTAATGAATACTTTGATTTAGAATTTAATGAACTAACTTGATTATTTATATTTTAGGGACTAATTAACTTGACTAAATTTTATAATTTTAGGGATTTAAAATATAATTTTAATTTTGTAATCCTATATATCAAACTGGCTTGTGCTTACAATTTTAAGGAAAAAAATAAATATTCTCTTTAATATAAAAATAACAATATAGTTGTGATTGCATGAATTTTAAAATAATGGACATAATAATCAATTATATTTATTCAAGTGCCAAAAAAACCAATGTATTAAAATTAGTTCTTAATTAACTAACTTTAAAAAAGCAATTAAGCAATCTTTTTTTTATTTATTTTGGTTACAAACCCATACAACTTTCTCTCTGGTTGTAGATAGCCCACATATTAAGTGCTGATATATCCTTTTAATAATTAATTTAAAAATTATTTTCATTCAAAATTTTATTTATAATAATACGAGTTACAGTAATTTATATAATATGGCAAAACTATTAATACATAATTAAAGTTTAAAAAGCAATTTTTTAAAGCACATAAATTGACAGAATTTAACCTTTTTTGTTCTCTGTTTATATTGCAGGTTGAACTGATGTGACTTTGGAGACCGTACGAGTTAGTTGTTGGGCAGTGAATTGATTGGTAGATTAAAATTATGGCATGCCATGTTTTGTAAATGACAATATTATATATGGGCCCATAGTCCGGTGAAAAAATTATGTTACATGAGTGAAGATTCCTTTCCTATATGCATATACTTTATAGTATTATTTATATTATTGTATTTTTCATGAATTTGTGTTTATCTATTAAAAAAAGCCCATGACTTTTTCTTTAATATAATAAATCTACATGTTAACCAATTAATTTTACTTCTATAATAGTCGTTCCTATATATTATGGTATTTCTTACAATCTCAACTTGATCCAACTCATAATTGAAGCCCGATCATAAAAAAGCAACTGCCCACAGATTATGGATGCGATTGCAGTTGTTAATGTCCCTACTGGTTGGTATAAGGGTGGAGACATCACAAATATAGAAAAAGGAAAAACATTAAGTGTTCAGTTTAATTAAGTAACTAATGAATACCTCGAGACAGTAGGGTACAAGCCCTCGTCGGGAGAAAAAAAATATGCCAATGAATATGAATATCGTAGCATTGTTGTGGTGGACTTTGCCTTATTGGCAAACAGATATTCCACAATGGGGGGATTTTATAATCACATGGTTAGAAATATTGCAATGAAATCAATATGATTGGAAGAAATCGGGTCAATGTGAGGAGCTACCATTAGTTGCTCTTGCACTAAGCTATTTGTAATTGAATACCTACCTTATCTCTTTGGATACAGTAATTTAATCAAATCAGGGACCAGATTTGGTGCCCTTGTGTCATCCCATCCAATTAGACTATTGCCTCCCTATGCAGGCAGCTTCTAAATGGAAATTTATGACGAAGTTGTGATGAAGATAGAGTTCTTTTTCTTGTATGGTTAAAAAGCCAATTAAAAAAAAATGAAATTACTAAAGATAAGTTTAGTCAACTGGGTGTTGGTTATTATCTACCCTTCATGCGTGAGTTTTCTTTCTGTTTAATTAGATATTTCTATAGACATTGTTTTGAAGGCCCCATTTTTTTTTCCTCCTTTAAAACTGCTCACGAATATATATATATAAAGTGTGCCCTGTATTGTTGATATAAAATAAAAGGGAAAAGAAAAGTTGAGTTCTGTCCCATCCTCAAATTACAATAATAAAATATCCGAAAAATATTGTACCAAAAGATCTAGTTGAAATAATCACTGCCCTTGCCGAAAAAAAATATCTAGATATAATTCGTCGGGTTCATTCTGCAGATCCTATTTGATATGGGTTTGCAAGGATTTTCATTGGAGTTTGGAATCCCCAAGGCCATAAACCCAAAATCACCAGGTCATGAAAATTTTCATAATTTTGTGATTTTAGAAATGAAGAACTCTATTTCGTCTGGCACAGTAAAAATTAGACAACTAGTTCAGGCATCCTATTCTCGTGGCTCTATTTCTTGTCTTTCTCTGTGTCCCTCCAATTAAGTTTTGCTATGTATATAAATCATAAGTAGTTGAAATATATTAATTAGATAAAAAAATTTATGGATAATGTTACCACTATACATGTATCAAAATTTTATTAAGGAGACATAGAGTGAAATATGAAACAAGGATGAAAGATTTGATTCGCTAGTTCAGACCATTTTTTTTTTTCTCACTAAGCCATTGTCTTACATGACTTTTTTTCTCCACGGAAAAAGGTATTAGGAAGGGATAATTAAAAAATCAAGATGCAAGACACTGTAATTGGAAAAGACAACCACCCAATACAAACTTATGACCAATCCTCAGACACTGTAAAAAAAAATATTATTTTTTTGTACCCACACTAGCAGCCTTATTCATAAATAAATCTCTTAACGCGTTAAACAACTTTCTCATGGAGACCTGCAAGCCTTCTCAGCTACAAAGCATCCCTTTTTTCTCAAGAAAATAGATTCACACAGGCGCTCATGCTCTACAGGAATTCTCCGAGTTTTGTTTCATGCTATTAATCTTTTATTATTTACTAGAATTTTATCGCCCTAACCTTCCATATCATTGCAGAAACTTGACTATAATAAGTGTATCAAACTCGTAGACACGAATAAATACAAAAACAAAAGTCTCAACTAACCGCCACTAATATAGGAAGGTGATTTATCACCTGTGCTGTCATGAGTTCTATGTGCTAAAACCACCAAAAGTGTGAGCAACAAATAAATCTTGAGATGAGTTGGGTTTCCTCCATTCTATGAATCAAACACTAATACTATGAAAATAAACTTGCTATAAAGGAAATCAATCAAATCTCATGTAATAAGACAACAAACAAAGAGCAACATTAAAAAAAAAAAAAAAAACACAGAAGAAAAGAGAAAAGAAAGGGGTCATCAAACCTGCATGGAGGGATCCCCTCCATGGGGCGACTCCTCCTTTGAGCATCGGGACGGGTAGATGCTGGACATGTTTTGCCAAAGGGTTGGGGCAGGTGTGGGTTTAGGATGAACCCACCTTTACTCGCCCTGCATCTTATATATATTTTTAAAAATATAACTATTAGTATTTTATATATATATATATATAAAGAAAATTACCTAATTCTAATATACTAGTAATAAGTATCAAATTATACTAAACTTGTTTGGAATTTAGTTTTTTTTTAATATATTAAGGATATTCTATTGTTTTTTTGGTACTAATGATTGCTACTTTAGAATTTAAATTTAACATTGGTTGTATTTCATATATTTATGTTTGATTTTTTAGATTTTGAGATAGTTTAACTGGTTTTTTAAAAAATAACAGGGTAGGGGGGGTATCCGTAGGGCTAGTGGGGGTTTAAGTTTGTAAAATCCATGGGTAGGGACGAGACAGGTTGAGACTCATGTTATTTGGTATGAGATGAGATCGAGTTCAGCAAAAACCCGCCCTAACCCACCCCACTGCCATCCATATGATTAGGTGAAATGCGGAGCGGTGCTTCAAGGCCAAGTGTTGGAAAGATGGTGCGGCACTAGCTAGAAGGTTAGGGGTCTCCTCTTAATCAGCTAAGGCACTGTGTTTTTTGCAAGAATCAAATATGCATGGCATTTAAGACTGCTCGTTCTCATACAATGCACGCAAGGCAATGGTCTATGGTTGTGATATCATCTCTGGAGTCTGTAAATGTACATCTTTTGAGTTGCAAGTTTGACTTATATTTGTGAGTGTGGATTTTGAAAGCGAATGGAGGGAACGAAAGGACTTGTAATATAATTTTACATTATAAGTCCTCATTTTCCCTCCAAAACCCAAATGTACAAACATTCCTTTAGAGTTTTGAGATGGGCCCTCCCTCTCTCTTAGATGCATGAGCAATGTATACATATATAATTCAATATGATATGGTGTTTTTAGAGTCTTAATTATTTATATTATAAAAATAATAGCTTAATCATAAGGGAATTATATTACGATTCATGTAATTTATTTAATAATATTATTTTATATTAAAATAATTCATTTTACAATATATGTTAGAATGGAAAAAAGTGGAGTGACCTAATTATTTCACTTCATTATTTTGATATTAATGGAATTAAGAAAAAATTCACCCTATTACTTGAATATGATAATGGAATGGAATGAAACAAAATTATTATAAACTTATAATTATCAACTTGTCATTTATATAATACACTCTAACAAGTAGTCTCGAAAAAAAAACAAAAAAAACAATGAGAAGGACTTCGAGGCCTGCACGATTGTAACTCCAAGCATCTAGATTAATAGAATATATAGACATATGTCCAAAATAAGAGCCAACAATAAATCCGCAAGCTTCAAATCGTTTTGTGGCATCCTTTTGTCAACATTTGCATCATCTTATTCATTATTTCTGACTTTGTCAATTCTGCAACAATGGCAGCAAAGCTAACCAAAGGTCACATTTGGAACAAAAACGACAGAATTTTGTGGGATTTTGGTACCATTATTCACTAAGGTCAGATTAAGTTAGGCGCACGCATGTAAGAAAACGACAACTTCAACTTCGGCTTAGATTAAGTGGTACTAATTATACAGCTTATCCTCGTAGATTTTACATGTTTTTTTTGTTTTTCAATTAGGTATTTCAGAAAGGGATTGTTGTCAAACTAAGTAACTAATTAACTTCCCTAGCAATTTTGTGACAAACATTATCTACCGTTTTTTTTTTTTTTTTTTATTCTCTTTCTTATTTCATTTTTATTTCTCTGTGGTAGATTTTAAATCTATGAGAAATGCAAAGAAAGTTATTGGACCAGTCGGTACCTTATTGATCCAATCACCAACCCTCAATCCAAGTCCATTGGACATCCCTAGCCTAATTGTTCTCCAGTCCATTAGATCTCCAAAACCGACCTGCTCCCAGCCCATTGGGCCTCCTAACAGATTCTGGGGTGGGCCCAATGAGCATTGGATCCATTGGCACTCGTGGATTAATACACCTTGGGATACTTTTAGGGGGATCGGCCTTTGATGAATGGAAAAATGGCTAGAGCATTGATGGAGGGTAACAACTTTCCATCAATGGATATATGCTCGGTCGAAAGAGGGGAGTCAGTGGAGTCAGTTGATTCCAAGCCTACACACAAGACCACACGTAGACCTACCCAGTCTTGAACGAGAGCTAGACAGCAACAATTATTTATGTGGTTAAATACTACTTTCACTTGGACCTCAATCATGTTTCAAGAGTTATAATAAAAGAAAACTTAGTCTTTCAATAATTATAGATATTATGATTGATGAATATAGTACATACAAAGAGAAAAAGGCAAGAAACCCCTACCTCAAGTGACGAACTATATGAGAATGGATTTTTAGATGCTCTAAAGAGTTGAAATCAAGCAAAAATCCTGCACTTTGCTCTTTCTTTGGACAAAATCCAAATTACCACAAAGAATATGGAAAGATTTGAGCTCCAAAATGCTTGGGGTTAATGTGTTTAAAAATAAATTTAAACTAAGATGGAAGCTCAAGTTTAAGGTGAAGATTGACAATTGTGAGGGATGGATAAGAAATGAAGGATGATGTAGAGGATGGGAGCCTCAAGTGGATGAAAAGTATGCTAATTTTCCTTTATATAGTGGATATAGTTAGAGTTAGTATGTGTCCCCTTCTCTCTCTTACTATTTCTATTCATATTACTACTATTTATTATTATTATTTTATTATTATACTTTCAATACACCATGTATTACTATTTCATGTGTGTGTGTATATATATATATACATATTATACGTGGTAATACATAACTATTACATATGTAATATATACGTACCTATATAAATTATAATAAAAAATTATAAATTTATATAAATTAAAAAGATAGATCGGTTAAAGTTTTAGATCTCTTATTTATTTTTTGCCAACAAAAATAGAGATTTGAATAGAGATTATATATTTAGTTAGTGTGATCATAATTTGTAGAGATCTGATGAGAGAATATTACTTAAAATTTGAAATTAAAATATTAATTTTTTAAAATTTTACATATTCTTTCCTAATTTAAATATGTATTGGCCTTGGGGTATTAATTGGCCTCTAGAAACATTTTATTTTGAATTTAAATTTAAAAATTAAAAATTTCATTGAATATTTAAAAATTACCTTTTTGTCCTTTGCCTAATTTGATTGAATTTTCCATTACCTTTTTGTGATTGACTAAGCTTTTTTTTTGCTCATTTATTAATTAATTCTTGATTAGTTTATTAATTGTTTATTCTAATAACTCATAAAAATAAGTTAACTAATATAAGAGAAAATTATGTACGTTACATAAGTCATTTTTTGGTTATGAACATGAATTGAGGTAATGATTTGATCTTATTGATCTTCTGAAAAATGAAAGTAAAAGACACAAATACTCTTCTATCACTCAACTTTCATTCATTATCTCTCCAGCTAAATACTCTAATAGAATTATCTTCACACATTCTCTCTCAAATTAAATAGAGGGATAAAACAAATATGAAATAATTAATGAATCATTAATATATGAAAATGACCTATATTTTGAAACAAAAACAAACCCAAAAATGTCTTATATTAAGGATAAGAAGAAGTAGCAAATAAAGATATTGGGTTTAAATTACCATCTTACATTATACCAACAAAAAAGAAAAATGATGACGTGAGGGAGAGTGGAGGCTCCTTATTTTAATGATCCATGTTTGTGCAATAATTACTTGAAGTTGAGGGAGACAATCGAACCTCCGTCCTCTTCCTTCTTCTTCTTCTAATTTGATATTGCTCTTCATATCATACTTAATTGACAATAAATGTCTATAATTAGAAATGAGTATATGCATACATTGCAGGCATTTCCATAAAAAGACGCCAAAAAGATATGGACATGGAGTCAAAAGAATGAATTATATTCTTCCACACATGAATGACATGATTATAAGTTGAACGAAGGTGCTATATATAAAATTTAAGGGACTAAACACCTCTCAAATTTCATTGCATAGTTGTTACTCCCTCTATTCTTAATTAACTGATTATATATTGATTTTTTAATGTATCATAAATCATAAACTCTTTATAGTCAAATATATTGACTTTTTAATATATCAATTTGTCTTGAACAGTTAATATGTAAACCCTAAACCCTAAAGTTTACTTCTTCCCAATAATATATAGAAGTACACATGAGTATAGGAATATAAATAGTAGATATTAAGGGTTTAAAAAGACTTATGGAAGCTCGGAACATTTATTTGAGTTAAATTGCACAATTAGGATCAAACTATGAGTTAAAGAAGTGACATAATTTAAAGAATGGAGTTTCAATAACAACACTCTGGTTTGGTTTGGCATAGTTAAACAAGTGAGTTGAGATACAAAATCGTAGCACCCCAAATGAATGGTGAGTGTGTCATGCATGGAAACAAAGCTAAGGTTATGGCTAGGGAAAGCAATCATTCTGATGGAGATCGGTGCCTAACATTGACATGAAAAGATACCACCATTCGGTAAATGGGCTTTCGGGGAAACTTGTGGCATGACACCACGCCAAGTTTCAACGTGCGTCCAACATAAACGTATAATGACGGACCATGAGTCATGACTGAAGTGAATGAAACACACAGAAATGGCGAAAATTATTATTGATAATAATTAATAAAGTAAAGGAGAAGCCAAAATTCAATTGCCATCCCAAAGTTCCATCTTAGTGTTAGAATAAGAGAAATGATAATTGTACTCATGAAGTGTGGGATTCTACTTGAATATGGTCAACGTCCCATCTAATGGTAAATGAAGTGTTAGTCAACATGGTGTCTCACACTCTATGAGTACAAATAATACTACTCTTGGAATAAAGCAGCAAGTTAAAGTAGCAAAAACATGAACTTGGGATGCTGTTGGCATTTTCATTGAATTCAAATAAGAAGACTACTCATATCTTATTAAGCGGCAAAGTAATTTTTTTGGGGGTCATCATGCTAGAATGCTAGAAGTGCCTTTATATTGTTGTGTGGCCAGGCCTAAGGTGACTCCTGCAATCCAGATTCAAGACAAAAACAACCGTAACTGAATGTTCTGGGGTTGATGTTAGATTTATGTGTATATTTGTTTCAGTTTGGATACAAAGAATTAATACATAGCATCTGCAGCTTGGCTTAAAAGAGCAAAACACGGTCCTTTTCAGTGATTTGGGATAAGCTAAATCTAGACTCAAATTATATAATTGCTGGGACGCATTAATCTGGTTTAAAGTTGACATTTGACAAGGCTTCGCATCATATTAAAGTGCCAGATGATGGTCAATGGAAACTCCCAAAAATGTGCAATCATCGTTGTTATAAGTGTACACTAGCTAGGTTTTTTTTGAGTTATCAATTATTTGTCAGCAGCACATGGTTCTACTTCTAAATTGCTTTCAAGATATATAAATTCTTACAGCACACCAACACAGAATCCTACCCAATGAGAAAAATACTGCAAAAAGGAGAAAACAAAGGTGACCTCATAAGCTGAATTAGATGGAAATCGCGTGTTCATCTAAATAGAGGAAAATAATTAAACTGATGTCAAATATGCTTGCAATGCAGATGATAACCTATTCAGGGCTACAATACACAAGTTTGATTTTGGTTAAGACATCCATATAAAATGTTAAAGGAACGAGCAATTGACAAGGCTTCTTGATTAATAAGTCACAACTTTTCCTCCCATGATTCTGTTTACTGAAAATTTGTTAATCTAAACCTCCAACCTAGTTATACTAAAATCTGAAAAATTGGAAACTGTCACACTTCCAACTTGGGTGAATGACCAGACATTATTGGGTCAATATTGGCTTATATTCCTCCCCTACAAGGTCCTGAAGATTCTAACACCATAGCATGAAACTCTCTCTCGGTCCTTAACCGTTTTTTCAAATCTGTTTGGGTGCTATGACCAAAAACGTTAGATGGTTTGGGTTGTACTTGGACCCTGCTCTAAGCCTATGAGATTGAACGGGCACATGGATGACGCCCAACTAGGAATAATGCTCATAGGTTTAAACTATGGACCAAAGGGAACTAACTTTCATATGGCCAGGTATGTTTGGGTAATGTGACCCTTGCTCAAGAGAGTTGGGCCTATACAGGAGCAACCCTATGGGAAGGTGAAGAGATCCTTCTCCAAGATTAAGAAGAAGACGCCGTGCCTTGAGAGAATTATAGAGAATAGTAGCTGTAGTGTGATAACCCATTTTAGGTAACAAAGTGAACTATGTGTGTGCACATCATGTTGTTAAACAATCCTTATATAATATGTGTCTTGGCTAGGTAATGTGAGCAGTGAGCAAGATCACTTGACTAACTACACTAAAAGTACAAGTCATATACATCAACATGTCATTTTAGTGTCCTATCCTACAATATCTTGAGACACATGTCAAGAAAACTGAACAAGCCACTTTGGCCTGATGAAAAAGATAACAGATTGGCTAAGAGGAGCCGTGTAAGAAAAAGAGAGAAAAGACACCTAAGTTCTAGGATAGGATCTAGGGAGTGAGGAATAGCATCTCCTAATAGAAAAAGAAAGGAAAGGTCTCAAATCATCCAACACAATCCAAGGGATTGGCATTACCGTTCACAACCAAGCCACTCCAAGGATAATTCCCGTTACATTGTCCATTGATCACCATTTCTCATAAGTGTTACAAATTTGGACTTTGAAGAGATTCAGTTCATTTTCTCTGGACGGCTACACTCTCTTAAAAGATTAAACAGATAAACAGAGGCGTATAAATGCTTTTATATTGTAATTTATATTTTAATACAATAATCAATAATATGGCTAACTAATTTTGGCACATTTCCATCTATAGTGGGGTTGGGTTACTGTAAACTCTAATAATTGCTTTCCTTCTGGGCTATATAGCCATTTATGCTGTGCACATCATTGAATTCAAATACTGAGATCTTGTGCAAATTCAAAGTAGAGCCTCTAAACTCGCCCTTACTAGATTAGAACTACATACGGACTTCAACACAAATCAATATGCACTAGACAAGGCTATTAATTATCAGCAACTAATCATATTAAAATCTCTTGTCCTTAAATGGTGTCTCTTCTCTTATCTCCCAATAATTTATTGATATGTGAAAGATAAATATTGTATATTTGATAACTTATAAATTTTTAAATCTATTTTGATTCTTATCTTTTCATGTGACAATAAATGATTAAATAGATAAGGAACGATACATCATTTGAGACGGAAGATTTTCATCCCAGCCAATTAATCCACCATGAGTAGCTTGCTATAGTACCTGTGTATAACTGAGACAGGTAAATTAAGGCGAAAGGGCAGTACCCATGCTTGATACCATATTCTACTGTATATCACCATCATTGACATATGTCAACGGAATTTGCCATTGCAATTCAGAACACCAAGAAATTAAAGACTACTTCGAGTTGTCAAATAAGGATGGCCAATGTAGAAGAGAAAGAGACAGAAAAAATAGCAATACTGCTCAAGCAGAAATGCAGAAATTTTATGATGACATATTTTTTGACAAAAATCATAAAGAATGGTTAAATGAGATAAACTGATAGCATCCACTCATTTATCTTAGAATTAATAAAATTGATTTATATGTAATTATTACTATTATTAAATTATTTTACGAAATGTTTTAAAATAATTAGCTTATAATAATTTATGTTTTAGCACGTAGTATTTAAATTTTTCATATTATATTTTGTGAACTTGAAATCTTTTACACAAATTTATTTGATCTTTAGCAAACAAGAATGAAGAATCTATTGTTTTTTCGGTTGGGGGAAGAGTTTCATAGCTTTTCTTCGGACAGGGTTTTATAGCTTAAAAAAAAACAACAATATTTTTCTTTTTTTTGTTTTTTTATTTTCGTTGAAAACAATTTTTTGTGAAAACAAAATTATAAACTTGTCAGCAATCCCAATGCCCTATCGGCCCAGGATTCTGAAGCAATTTCAGGCCCGTTTGACCTTCACAAGTCCACCGCAGAAGTTTTGGATCTTGACCATAAAAACTAAAAAGGGAATTTTGGACCTGCCGCGTTTGGAAGAACTTCGCGTGACAGTACATTATACTTTGATACCAATATATATATATATATATATATATATATATATGTATATATCTTATTCTAAAAGACAGTTAATAACTTAGTAGAATTGATGAGGTGCCTTTATATGGTAAGTGAGTTTGGTTTCCTCCATTTTCTAGGAAGATGTGCAATGAGTTATCTTCATTCTTTCTATTTGTATGAGTCTTCAAATCAATTAACGTGATTGTTTCTTTTTTTATTTTTATTCAAATATATATTAGTTTGATTAAACTATTATTTATCTTATTTATATTTAATGAATAAAACAATTATATTTACATATTTTGAATTATATATATATATATATATATATATAAAATTTTGAAAGAGAGTTCATGATGAAGTGGAATTAATGAGGTGTCAATTCATCATTTATTTCATTTCCCTCCATTTTTCTTAAGAAATATGCAACCAATAATTTCCATCATATCCATCTATGTGGGTCTTCATGTCAAACAATGAGATTATTTCCATTTTTACTTCTATTGTATTCAAATTAGATAAACCCTTTACTGTTTTCATATATGTTTAATTTTTTCAATTTATATCTTTATTATCTACTATACTGATATTTTAGACTTATTTCATAGAAACTATTACACGTATTATTTATATAGTGATTTATGTTTTATGTGTCATTTATATAATGATTTAGGCCCCACATTTCATAATCTTTATGTCTAAAGACTTTTTTTAAACTTAATTTATAATTTACTTATTAATTATTTTTCATATGAAATAAAATCAAATATTATCATCATTACATATTACAATTTGCACTAACAGATAACCCATATCAATATAATTATGATCAACAATTATATTAAGAACCATTAATAGTGTTATATTATGATGGTAATATAAAAAATTATAAAGAAAATATTTTCAAAATAAATAAGCTTTAAAATCAGCATATATATTTTTTTAAAGAAAACGAATTGGTCAAATTATTAACGAATTGTTAATTCATTAATTTTAATATGATAATAATTCAAATTTAATTTCTACCAAATTTATACTTAATCAAATATTTAAGACTCATAACATAAAAGTCTTTCACATGTTATTCATAGAAAAATTATATTCCATCATACTTAAAAATCATAATTAAAAAATTATCTATCTACCTATATCACTATATCCTATTTAATTTTTCAAAAATTGAATATTTCCTATTTAATTTTTTACAAATTGAATATTTCGCTATATCAATTCCATAAATTTTTCATACTAATTTTTTTGAAAAAAAAAAAACCTTCAATTTTTCAACACGAAAATATTTTAAAAAATAATTCCACAACTTACACTTCTTTGATAATGATACTAAATATTTATTAATTTTTGAAAAATTAAATAATTATATTAATTTTTTTTATTGAAAATAATATTATAATTGATATACTACTCTAATAATTGAGATTATATAAATTAGAATTATATATGATTTTTTTCCTAATTATTACACATTAACTATAACATTTATTTTAAAATTGATATTTTAATTTATTAAAATGATGTACAAGGAAAGGGCGTGTAATTGAAATAATATAAATTAAATTTATTCATTTTTAATTAATTATAAAATATATTTTTATAAATTAAATATTTCAATTTACGAAAAAGATATAAACGGCTACAGATGATTAAAAAAATTGAAAGTAGATGCACTCAGGAATTATCCATAATAGGAAAGGGAATTAAGGCATATTTTATCTTCATAGGGGCGATCAATAGAGGCTACATCCCTATTTGTTCAAAAGGATAGGGACAAAGATAGCACACATTTCATTTTTTAATTATTTTTATTATTTTTGCATTATGTATGTATTTTAATTTTAATTTGGATTATGTTGTATTAATAGTATATGCTATTATGGATATTTATGTTTCAAATTGTAAAATATTTATAAAGTTTATCTCTTTTTGAATTTTATTAATAAACGCTTGAATACCATATGGATTCAAAATCCCCATGAGAAGTTGGAAATGTGGACCTATAAGAGGGATGGGATGAGAGAAAAATTTTAAATGGCGACGAGAGGTGTAGGAAATGTCTTATTTCTTATGGATACTCATTGTCATTCCTATAAATGGCTCATGATATAGTAAAATTATTTATTTATTCACTTTATTTAATAATTTCAACATTCGAAATATGCAAAATTTTCATAAAATAAGCTTTTTATTATTAGTTACAGGTTATTTATCGAGATTTTTTCAATCTTCTAAATATGGTATTCAAAATAAGATATAAAATAGGATGACACATTTATATTTTGTCCACTTATTTAATTATTTAACTATTACCTTATATTTAAGATAAATTTATGTACATAATTTTCTATAAGATGTAATTAAATAAATTATCATTTATTTTCGCGATAATAAACAACAAACTATTTTTTATTATCTTCCCGTGAATCGCACGAGTCAAATGACTAGTATTTATATATTTTATTTCATGCTTTATTAATTTGATTAATTATTTGGTGAGTTTCATTTCCTTCCAAAACCATCACTCATTAAACATGGCCAAGCAATATCCACTAACATTATATATATATATATATATATATTGATTAATTAATATTTATATTTTTTGTTTTTATATCTCATAATTATTGCCTTTTTCGATTTTCAATGAAGGGTGACACATTGGTTCTATGAGTTCTTTTATTTATTATATTACTTGGTTTTTTATATTCTAATGAAAATGAAGTTACTATCATTTATTTATTTTTTTCCCATGTATCTCTAGATTGTTATTTAATTGAGTTTTATATGTTTTGGGTGTGTATTCAAACTTAAGCACTTCATATTTTTTTAATTTGGTTTTAGATTCGATAAGAGTATCCTTTGGTTTAGTTTTATGTATTCCATCATTGTTGCCACTTTATATTACATCTTTATAGTTACGCTCTCAGCCTTGAACTTAATTTTGTGCTACCTTCATCCAATTCTTTAGATTTAATACTCCTTCTAATAACCTATGTATTATGATTTTCTTTCATAGCAAGTGCTTCACATGTTTTTCTTCTTTAACATATAAGAGTTACGTATTATTGCTATTTTGAGAATTTATGTTAGGAAGTTGTGATTTTGGGATTAAATTTGATCCTACAATAGGATGTTGTGTTGGCCTAGTTGTGATGTTGAAGCAAAGGACCTAACCAAATTTTTGAAGTGGATTTGTGTGTGATTTGGGTAGTTTATTACCTTGGTTGTTTGAATAGGAAAAAATGACAGTTGAGTGGTGAGCTGTTGTGTAAAGATATGGAGACTTTAGACATCACGCATATTGCTAGTAGCATTTTTTTTTCAATTAGGTTGTTTACATGGAAAAAAGGGATATCTATTTGTTCTGTTTAAGTTCTTCATGCCTTTTGAGTATAATAATGGAAGAGATCTATCTAAATATCTCAATTATTGCAGTCCAAATCATGCTTGCATGGACCCACTCAATCATTTATTGTTGCACTCCCTGGGAAGGTTTTGTAAATCAATTGCTTTCTTATATGACTGAAAATCCTGCATTATAGTGCACTTTGGTTTTGCAGTTTGGAATTAAAATTTTGTGGAGGGCTAGAGTGATTATAATCCATGTTGATTTCCCTTTTTATTAAGTCATTGGTCTCAATGCATAGAAGTAATGCTTTATTTGTAATAGTTTTAAGAGAAGTGACACTAATGCTTTTTCTTTAGTAAAGAACCTCACAACATTAACTTACAAATTGATGTGTTTTAATGCCATTTCCTTTCATTAGCAAAGCCTAAGTTGATATATGTGCTTTGCATAACTCATAATTATTAATTTGAATTATCGACATGTAAATTGACATTCTCATATTTCACTGAGGAAGGTATTCCTTGCAACCTTTTCTATTTGTCAAATCAAGATTACTTTTTGTTGACAAATGATAATTTTTTTCTGGCGGGTTCTCCTGTGCAGATCATAATGTTATCTACAGGATGAATAAGTGTGCTGGTTTAATTGGTGAAGGACATGAGTAAGTGGAGGAAAGTGTTTTGTTATTTGTGTTGACCGTAATTAGCATGAGAATAGTGTTTCTCTCTTGCTGATTAAGCCAAAATAATAACCAAAGAAAGGAAAGAAAAAAAAAAGAACCAAATGAACAATCCTCTGCTTTCAAAAAATTATGTCTCCTTTCACCCACCAGAGCATGGCCACCCACGACCACAAGCAACTACTGCTAGCCACTACCAGCATCATTACGGGCATGAAATCGGCATCCCCAAATCATGTGACACAAAAAATCGTGAAAGGACATGGAAACTCAGCACCAAACGTAAAGCAGGAGGCACTAGCATTGCACAATGGCTTCGAACAGACCCATCCACCAACGTGGGCCAACCCTTAAATGACACGATGAAAAGGCCAAGGTTGGTGGCCTGGTAACGGCCGTGATTGGTCCGACATTGGTCGCACGACTTTTGTGCGTCGTGCCAAGTAGTGCATGACGACCATTGATTGTTTAATTTAGGGGAGATCTGGGTTTCACTTTGCAAAGTTGGAATAGTGCCTTCGTTGGATGAGGTGAGATGTGATTGAAATATTTTTCCTTTTTAGTACATGATGTGGGTTTAATTTTGTGATTCTTATGGTTAGAGTTGGGTATGCGGATTGGTCCGATCCATTTATAACCCGATCCGCAACTGACTAACGTTAAACGAGTCAGACCAAATCGGTCCGCTTTATAAATGGACTAGCCTTTTGCCTAGTCCAGGCTCGCTCTGCCTAAGCCCACAAGTCCGCGGATCGGTCCGCATTTTTGTCCCAACAAGAAGCCCGTGCACCTAATCGCGGACCAAGCCATGGACCAACTTTTTTTTTCCTTTCATTTTTTTCACACATAGAAACAAAAAAGTACCGAACAAAAAGGATGAATAACAAGAATCACAGCAAGTGACTGATAAAACTAAGATTCATAACAAACAAGTAAAGAAGCAATAGTTACAGCCTATAACTATAACAACATATCGAAGCAAGTGAGACAAAACAAATAACAATGAACAAAGATGCAAATCTCATCAAATCCATGGCAAAGTTCCCAGCGCTGCGAGTTAAGAGAGTTGAGACGTGAGAGACGCAGCAGTAGTAACCCAGCGGTAGAAATCTGAAACAACGGCAGCAACCGATGGCAGAGATCTGAAACAACTGCAACAAATGGGGGTGGAGATCTGAGGGGCGAGGCCATGCTGCAAGGTGGGGGAGACAGTGGACTGGGTGAGTTAAGACTTAAGAGACCGTGCCGCGAAGATGCAGCAGTAGCAACCCTCCGGCAATCTTGGGTGGCCGCACAGTGAGTTAGGACTTGCGAGAAACAACTCTATGACTATGGGTGAGTTAAGGAGAGTCTGGAGATGGAGAGAGATGGCACCGCTAATGACTTGTGATTTGAAATGGGTGAGTTGAAGCCTAAAGGCAACCCTAATGTCTTCCACTTTTGGGCCACTGAACGTCCCTTGGCTTGGGCTTGGACATTTATCACAGCCTAGTATAGTATGGTTCGTGGACTAGGCTTAAAGGACTGGACAGATTCATTAATATTATGCAGGTTAGACGGGCTGGTCTGCAAATCCGCAGACCAAGCCCGTTTAGTCCACGGGCTAGGCGGAGCGGGCCAAAAAAGTCCATAGGTTGGCGGGTTAAAATTTTTCTTGTCTATTTTTATGTAGGTTGCGAGTTAAACGGGTTGGTCCACAGATTGCAATCCGTATGCCTAACTCTAGTTATGGTTACGCCAAATTTGATTTTGTAAGGAACTGTACCCCATCAGAAACCCCAACTTAGAAAAGTGAAATACATAATACAAATTGAAATTTTTTGTTCAGTTTATGCATGTGCATCATTGATTGGATATGGGTTTGGTTCAACATGAATTAGTTTGTTTGTTTTTAAAGTCTTTTCTTATAATACCCATATGAGCTGATTGTTAGAATTCAATTTGAAGACCCTTTTTTTGTGAATAATTTTGTTTCTCTTGGATGTTTTTGTGTTTCACCTGTTCCATACGTTTCAATATTGTTTTTGTTTAGGTTTTATGTTTGCAAGTGAAGGCGTGATTTGGTGATAATGTAGATCACAACTATGTCGTATGTAGAAGCCAAACCGTGTAGCTATTAAAATTAAACATAATATGAAGAAGCTGGTCATAGAGAAAACAATGGTGTACATGTAATTGTTTATCCCCACATATGCCTTTTTTGTTTTTGTCATGTTCCTTTCCTGTTATAAATTTGTTAAAACTTTTCTTTCATTGCAACTCTGGCAATCACCCCTTCCCCCCTTTGTATTTTGGTTCTGTTGTTCAATAATGATGAATAATGTCAGCATGTGCTTTGTTATGTTTTCTTAATTATTTTTTGTTAAGTTAGCAGCAATAGTCGTGTTGTTTGAAATCGTTGCAAACACTTCTACTTAGTAATGATTGATTATTCATGTATTTTTGTTCTAAGTATTGTCTTTATCAGTTTGATTGTGTATCTATGGTAATTAGGATTGCGAAGGCCAAGTCCCCAATTGAGTGGCAAGGAACCTATATTATGTTGAGGCAGCTTTGCAGTATATATTCATAACCACCTTGAATAATTATTTATGGAGTGAATTTGTAAATGATGTTTGTTCTGTTTATTTGTTTGTATTTGTTCATTTGAAGTAGCGGATTGCCTCCCCAAACCCCACATTGGGGGATGCTCATACATTGGGTTGGTCTTCTACTTGAAGGAGTGCATTGTAGTCTCTGGCAATGAAATGTGTAGTTATTTTTGAAGTAGTGGATTACATGTAATGTTAAGGAAGACTATGATTGTATAAGTGGTAAACTATTTAGGCATGTTGTTGATGGGAAGAAATAATTTGTTTGAGGTGCTATGGAATTTGAAAGATCAGCAACATAATTTTTTGTGTGTTTGGTTGCATGTGAAAGAGGGTTCTGATTGCGGAATAATTTTAATGAACTGATGCTAATTTTGATAGGGAATATATATGATTAAGATGGAAGAACGACATAATGGATAAGGTGGAGATGTAAGATGGCATATAGGTGATAATGGAGTATATGTTTAAAAACTGAAGGTTTTGTAAGAAGAATTAGAGGTGTTTGGAAAGATGTTTTGTACGTACAATGGTAGACGGAAAGGTCAAAATGAGCCATATTTTTGTATAATTTAGTTTGAAATTTGCGATACATAGTGATTACTATTTATAGAAGCTGCTGAATGAGAGTGAAGCTTGTGGTTTTTTTTTTTTAGGTATATTTTTTTTTGTTTTAATGAATAAATGTGATTGATTCCATTTGTGTAAGGTGTAATTGTAAATAAAATTTGTTGTGAGAAGGTTTTGGAACACACACATGGTGAAGGAACATGTATAAGTTAAATGTTCATATTGTTATCCCCTTTAGTTTCAATTACATTGGCTTGGTGGAAAAATTTATTTTGATATGAACATGCCCCAAAAGAAATTTGCACCAATACTGGTAGCTTTTACTTTCCCAATAGCACATACTGAACTTGAAGCATGGAATAAGATGCCTATAGGGATAGTGTAACAAGGAGAAGCCTAGGAAATGAAAAGTCTGAGAATACCAATAATTTAGAATATGTTGATGGGTGGTTTATGGTTGATTTAAATATAGAGTAAAAGAATATGAGATGGGGTGCATATTTATACACATGGTGGCATAAATGTGTTATTTTAGTTAAATTGGAAACTAGAATTTAACTTGAAGTTTCAATGAAAGAGCGTGTATGAGTTATGTTGTTATTGGAATTTTATTTTTACTATGTTGTTATTTGAATTTTACTTTTTCTGATGAAGTCACTAGGTAAAGGTGGATAGGAAGTGGATAAGTGTGATGATGTACGTAATTTGATTTATTTTCACTTGTGTGGCATTGTGGTGTCAGTTAAGGAAAGGCAGGCCAGAGTAGGTCAAAACAGGGTTTCAGGCCTAAAAAACATAACAAGGAAGGCAACGGCCCACAAGTTAGGTTATTATAATCATTCATTGCCTGCACATAGATACCAATGAAAAGGAACTAGACAAAGCCCAAGTGGATGCTCTTTTTAAGGCTAATAAAAAGAAATGGACAAGGGGTAACCAAAGAAAATTAAAAGGAATGCTAATGTTGAAAAAATGGAGGGCACAAGACGTTTTGCAAATAGTGATAACGATATTGGTAAGTACCTTGATATAAATAACATTAATTCATGGATGATTTTATATATGTATGCAGCAAATACTATACTCCGAGAAGAACACATAAACAGAACCTGATACACCATTTACATGCACCAACCATCAACCAGTTCAGTTTCCCCATAAACTTAAAGGAGACATAACCAAAATTTCAACCAATACTGTCAATAATGGAGACACATTAAGTGCCATCTTTCGATATAAATAGCAGAAGAAAGTATGTGGAAAACTAATTAGCCAAAAATATTGGATCCTTTCTATAATCCTTTCAACAATTTACCAAGGTTTTGCTTCACAAGTCTATTTAAATCGACAGTTCACCTATTTCCAGCACATTCTGTTTGAAAAGTCTATGACATCCATTTCTATTGACTCAAATAATAGAGCATTTGAAATACCAAAAACTTACATCAAATTCAAAGGAAGAAGTTTATAATGAGTTGAGATACAAAATAGTTGTTAACAAGACCCTTCTCTAACAATAGTACAAGTGAGGATAATGAACAAGTTTTGAACACTCTATCCTAGTAACAAGAATCATCACCAGCTACCTAATTTGTTGGATCGTCAAATTAGACTGATGAAATAGAGAAGTTTCAAGCATTTTGCAAAATCACAAACCAATATAAATAGTAAGTAATTATGCCACCTATGTCATATATTAAAAATTAAAGCATGACAACAAAGTGCATCATTTGTTGTAGTAGTTAATATAGTTTCCCACTAGACTTGAGCTTGCAATATTTGATAACAATCTAAAAACATAAAGGTAAGGGTGAAACAAGCAATGTCAACTCTAATACTAATGTTGATTATGAAGCACCTAATTAGTATAATGGTAACAATTAAGATGCTAGTAATTTAGTCTCAAAAGACTACGAAAGGCTTGGTTGTGCATCCACCAACTACTGGCATGCAAAATCACAGTGTTTACATAATCCTTCACATTTGATTTCCCAACTCCCTCCTTCTGCTGACCTAGAGTGAAATACCCAAGACAGTGAGTAGCAATTTTTGAATGCAATTGAGTGGAAAAAGAAAAAAAGAATTGGTTATAGAATTAATTTCACAGTAGAAACCTTGTGTTGTTATTCAATTGGATGAGAGATGTGAACTCTCAATTGAGGAACCCTTCCACCTTCAATAACCTCAAAAATGCAGATGTCATTATGAGCCAAACGATTGTCCACTGCAAACCACTCCCATCCACTTCCGAACATCACATTATCCCTGTTATCATACTCGATGCAGTAGACATTCCGTTTGCGGGCACCATGCATGAGCATAACCTTATATCTTTTTTCATTTTTTGTTATAGAAAGCAGGCAAATTAATATGGAAAAACTCATTTCATGTAAGTAAGTATCATCTTCTATAGCGTAAACATAGTTAACTCACAGTGGATCAGAAAAAAAATGTACCAGTTTGCCATGATCAAGACCAGAACGAGAAAGCTTTGTAATAAAGAAGTCATGTTATGTCTAGAAGGCTGCAACAATTTGTTGTGTCGGTAGATGGTGAGGCCAATTCAATGCTCTAATTGGTCTATCTACTTGCACTTGTAAAACAAAATTACAATAATCAAATTTCAGGTGAGTATACATGCAGTAAAAATTAGCAAATTCAATAGTAATATAATTAATTCACCTTGATAGTGTGGGCGTGGGGATGGAGGTGGGGAATTAGCAAATTCAATAGGAATATAATTAATTCACCTTAATAGTGTGGGTGTGGGGATGGAAGTGGGGATGGAGTCGGGGTTAGAGGTGGGGATGGGGAAGCTTTTGGTGATGGAATTGAATTCATAGTGTGGTCGAAATTGTTATAGCTGATTTCTAAAAAATCCGGAGCCATTACAATGACAACAAATGTTTTGTCTGCATTAAATTTTAATACTAAGAGGTAGTGGAGTTGGATGTTGTAATGGTGGATGAAAGCAGACCGGCCTTGTTCAAAATAGAAATGACCATTCGTCTCAGAACAGGTCACCCTCCATTTGTTGCCATTTGGAATCCTCAGTATGACTTGGTTGGGTAGATGGTCCCTGTGAACCGAGGTGAAGGCTCTTGGCAATTGCTTCAGTAGAATTGATAGTCAACATTAGTAAATACAAAATTACATACATGAAGTAGGAGCTAGAGAAAAAATGGCGGTGAAAGTGCTTACAGTTCGGACTAGGTCAGCTTGGAAAATTATTTTGAAGAAGATTTTGGATAACTAGAGGTGGAGATCACCATCGTAATCCATTGTCTGCATTGTGATTGGAGTCAGATACTTTTCATATACAAAAGGAAGCGAATGATAGCAATTGCAACTATTTTGAAGTGAGAATATTTTTAAAAAATTTATGTTATGAAATATAAACTTTCATTATTTTGTTATAAAAAAATTTCAACAATTTAAATTACATTGAGAAATGTTAAGTACACAAGTGTGGAATTGGTTTGCCACTCAAAATATCTATGCACACATATACTGAAGTTGACCAAAAGTTGAATAAAGAATTAGAAGTATTCGGTAAACTAAACTATTGGAAGATCTATGTTATCTGAAGGGAAGATATGGGGGTTAAGCACAAAACAGGAGTACAAAAGAATAACCAAGTTAGAAACCTTGCTATACACAATAATCATAGTCAAGCAAACAAAGGAGAACCAACTCAGTTGGCTGATAAGCGATGAAAGAAAAGAAGTTGGCATGATCAGAGGCGCTTAATAAAAGCAAAATATTAAATAGCTGCCGCAGAAGATCATCAACGAAACTATCATAAGCATTACTACACAGAGCGAAGTAGGCATGCATCCAAAAACTTTTGACAATGCCACGTAGATCCTTCTAGAAATAAACTTGTGGGAAAAAGATAAAATTTGTTTGGAAACCTTTTAACCAAACTTATTTGAAATGGCTTGTAAAATCGATATTCGCAAAAAAAGACAAAGACAAGTTTGGGTTTAGTGAATGGGTTCAGCGATGAAGGTCGAACAAAACACCGAAAGAAATAAACAAAGACAACCGAAAGGTGAAAAGTGTTGCGAGACTAACTTGTTAATTTAGAAAACGGCGTCGTTCACCTACGAATGGGAATGTGAAGTGGTTAGTGGCGATAGAGGAGTCATGTAACAGAGAAGAAGATAAAGAAAGAGAATGGCAAGGTGAATAGCGTGGCGAGACTTACCAGTTAATGGAGAAAAGCGGAGCCGTTTGCCTGAGGGAAGGAAGGTGAAATAGTTATGGATAGCCACTGGATCAACAATTGTACATGACTACGATGCCAAGTGGTGGGAAAATTGGGTTGTGCGGCATGCCTGGAAAACCGAATGGGAAGGTGAAATAGGCGAGGGGTTATATTTTTGTTTAATTGTATGTGATTACTTGGTTAATTATTTGTTATGGGATAGGAGTGATTAAAGGAATTTTTTGAAAATGGTATGTTTTAATTTTCAGTTGTGGATCTTTAATTGAGTGGGGGGTTATACTAAGGTGGAAAAGCATGCATTATTGTGTCTGTACCATAAATGATATTAAGTGACTATTGTCATTCCTTTTGTGGGAGTGGCTATTGGCACCCCTCAAATGACTGTTGTGAGTACCACTTGCATTAACTGTTATCAAATTTCACTAAATTACCCTTCATTTATTTTAATCAAATAAAACAAATATATGTAATTATTATAATGTCTAGTTCTAAATGTTATTATGATGCCATAACAAACAAATTTGCATCGTATAGGAAATGGGTACAACCCTGTATCTAATTTGATTTTTTTACTCCTCATTTTACTTGAAGAAACAATTCAATAAAAATAATATATAATTGATATTTTTTGTTTATTAGTCGTAATAATGATATGAAATTTATTATTGTTAATGTAATTAAAAGTAGTTTAATTATTAAAAAATTTAATATTATTTCCAAGTATTTTATATGAACTTATTTGATGCAATAAGTGGTTCACTCTTTTAGTCCTTTTTCGTCACTGTATAAGCTCATACAAGCCACATTTGATCATAATCACATTATAATAACACAAAAGGAATTATTGCAATACACACACACTAAATTAGATATCACCAATATAGATATCCATAGTATGTTATACAGGCTATGTGGCACATCAAAGGAATTTATACATCAATATCAATCACCATATACTCACATATTAAATTCAAAAGGTAAACAATATAGTCCCAAGATGGATCCAAGTTTTTTCAACTTCTAATATCCTTAGCAAAAGTTTCCATTAACCCTAACTCAAACGACTGTCAAACTCAACATACATATCATAACATTCTGTGACCAAATTTTTCCACAAACAAACTCACTAAACTATGAAAGAATACCAAATACCATACATACGACAGCATAGAATAGTATGTCAAACAAAAATTCATCAAACTCATATACCTATCACTAAATCAGATTACTAGGATTCAAGTTGACAACAAAATAAGACAAATTTTATCATCATGTCTTCAATAACAAAAAAGAACACCAGCTTGTGTAGATAAAGCATTTTCAACTGACACCAATATGCTCTTAAGTTGCCATATATAGTCTTCCTATACAATAAAATATTAATATGAAAGGGTTTTACTGGGGATATCAATCAAACAAGTTTGCCATGTTAGCCTGTTCCTCCTTTTGGTTTCTAACTTTGCCATAAATTCTGAACAATTTTCACCAATTGCAAGTAAAAATGCTGAACACTATAATCAACATCACACTTTAAAAGTACACACTTCAAAAATGTTCAAAATGCAAGTTTAATGTTCACAATACTGATTATAATGTTCAAAATCACACTTTAAAAACCCATACACTAAACCAATATCCAAAGCTCACAAATGATACCTGTAAATACCACTGATGTCCAGGATCTAGCACATATTAATGTTGAACAAAGCCTGCATACTCAGGCACACGAAATCCATTGCATAATGCTTGAGCTGCACTTTCTGGAACAATATGCTGAATTGGATAACTCAATCCATTTTGTGAACTAAAGTGAGTATTCGGAGGGTAAAATTGTGCAGGGTAAAATTGGTTTATTTGAGGTCCTACGAAAAACACTTTACTTTACTTGGCCAGTTGGGATTGAGAACCCTTTATGCCACTTGGAGGTGTAACCCTTGCTACATGATCCACATTTGTCTTAGTCTCTGAGGCAGCTAATTCTACTGCATCCTCCTCAATCTATACACAAAACAAAACAAATATAAATTAACCAACAAATCCATTTAGTATTACAATAAGCAAACTTAGCACCACCTGAATATCTCTTGCAACATTTGCATCCTTTGCATCATCTGAGCTTGAAGCCAAAGTATTACCATCTTCACACATGAATGACTTTCCACCCTTTTCCATTGGGAGATTCCTCTTCATATGCCCTAGTAATGAACAATTAGAGTATCTTTGTTTTCTAATAACATCCTTGCAACCGGAAGGTCCACCCTTTGTCTTCACCATTGCAGGGTCTCCAACTTTTTGCTTATCATTAGCACTTGAACCATCTTTCACCGCCAACCCATATTTATGCCCCAACTCTATTGATATTCTAGAAATTGTATCCATTGTATGTCGAAAATAAGGCAACTTTTTAGTCCTAGGAATGACATCCACTAGCTAGCAGCACATAGTGCACCATATCGCAACAAGACTATCTTCTCATTATCCTCTTCTGCTTCATTCACACTCTGATCATAAGTCTTCGCGTTCTTATATCATCTCTTCATAATAAGTGTACCATGTAGTTTTAGGACTTGCTCATGCTTCATCACACAAAACATATGGCTATAAGGAATGCCATAAATGTTCCACATCCGACATTTGCACTCATATTGCTCTAAGTTTCTATCAAACAACACCATATTCACGCTCAGGATTACCATACTTGGACACTCTATACACATTAGTAGTTCCAATCCTTTCACATCCAAGAACGAACAACGAAGAAACTGCTTCCATTTGTTTCTTTACATCCTTCAATATCTGCCTCATATATAAATTTGCAGCTCCACGCTCAATTGATTCCAGCCCTGTTGTCAACATAGGCTCATCATATATCGAATTGAAATGAGCAACCAATTTGTTATTCCTGTTCTCCTTCACTGCACACTCCAAGCTTTGAACTAACTCAAGTATACTGTGCTTGGACTTTGTAAATCTGTTGATGAAGGAATCTATACCCTCACATTGTGAAGTGGTTCTAAAACTAACACAAAATTTGTCTCTAAGGTAAGCATTGGCCCACATTGTCTTCCTCTTGTCTGCTTACCTCACCCTTTTATTATCATGTGACCCAAAGTCTTCTACCTTATCATGCCAATACCGGTCAAACTCGTCACAATCAAAGTTTGCATAAATGCTTCTCTTGAAAGCATCACAAAATCCAATATCCTTGATGTTAGAGGTAGCATTTTTCTACAGGTGCCAAGCTCACAACCGATGGGTAGCATTTGGGAAAAATACTTTAATCGCCTCCCTCATTGCCTTGTCACCATTAGTCACCACCACACTAGGTTCTTTTCCCATTATTACATCTAAAAAGTGCTCCAACAACCATTTATATGTTGCTGCGGTTTCATCAATGATTAATGCAAACCCAAAAATGCAAGTTTGACGATGGTGGTTGGTGCTAAAAAAAATAACCAACAGCTTATTGTACTTATTCTTTTTGTACGTTGAATCAAAGGCTACTACATCACCAAAGTACTGGTAGTCGACTCGACTCAACGCATCTGCCCAAAACAAGTTCCCTAACCGACCATCATTTGTTGCACTATACCTTGCAACTGTCATCGGTTTAGAATTAGCCTTTCCATGTAAATAACCAATAGCTGCATTAGCATCCCCATCACTTATCCTAGCACACCTATTTCTATCAATGTAATTGTAAAGGTCCTTCTTTGAGAGTCCAACACCTTCGTAACCTCTTGCCTGCCCAACCAAGAAACCCAAAATTTGAGACGTTGCAATCCCATGTCTATGCATGCTATCAACTTGTGCTCTATCTGAATCTGTCATCCGCTAATGGTTTGGGATTAGATGTACAAATTGCAAAGGGATTAACACATGGTTATGTTCTTCATACAACCTGCTCACCTTCCACGTTGAGCTGCTTTTGTTAAAGTAAACACACAACTTTTCCATACAATTTGTTCTTGTCTCTGGTTTGTGTCCTCGCTTTCTATCAAACCTTTCAAAGTGCTTTTTGTCTCTCAATCCCGCTCGATTACATAGAAATCTCTGCCTAATCAAATTCCCATAATCATCACGAGCAACATCTCCCTTACGCATGCCACACATCTAGTGTACTTTACATACAGCTCATAGGCTTTGTCAACACTTTTGAACTCCTTATTCACAAAATCAGCAGCACAAATCTTGTCAATACTTTTCGGACCATTATCGCAGTCTCTTGTTTCACTGTTTCCACTTGGATTCAGTTCCTTTGAAAAATCCTCTTGATTCTCATCCCCACTGTCACTGGTTCTTGGGTCATCACTAAAATGTTTGACAAAAATCTCTGTCTCATAACTTTCCATGTTTACTTTTGTAATCCAAAAGCAATCCAATAAATAGATAGCAAGAGATTTTCAAATAATTGTCACCAAAATTAATCCAACACTCCTAAATTACACCTGCCAACACTGCTTGCAAAACACATTAACCTACTACTTATTTTGAAATCACAGCCAGCACATACAAGCAAATTCCATTCACCATGCATCCAATATTACATACGAAAAGCCAGTTTACGAACAAAACATCACTACCAATATCACGCCTTTGGGAACAATAAATCACCATGCTTCATAAACCCAAACTCAAAAATTACAAGATCAACACACATAAAAAATAAATTAGATCTTACCATAGCTTCAGTGCCCTCGTTTGCAAATTCTAGTGGCCAAATGGCCGCCAGTTAGAGGTTGAAAACAGAGGCCAACACAGCAACCTTTTCACACCATTGTCGAGTTTTGCTTTGACAGTCAACGGTTTCCCTGCTACGATTTCTTCCATTCGTCGCACTACGGTGGCGATGGTCGATGTTGCTTTTTGTTGGTTCACAAGACTTCATGCTTTTCAGATTGTTGCTCTCCCAGATTGTGCGTGTTAGACTCCACGAGTTGAAGGCTTTTGGAGAGAAGGTGGTTCTTTCATGGTACTATTCTCGATGGTGGTGACCAATGGTCTGTCTTTGTGTCCTCCGTTTTCCCTTTGCCTTCAAGAGGCGGTGTTGTGTTCCCAAGGACACAAGGGTTTCATTATGTAAAGGATGTGGGCAATTTTATTTTTGTTTTTATATGGTATTTTGTTACTAATCACCTGCTAATTATAGTCAAAAGAGATAACCATGGTTGACCCTCACTTTGCCCCACTTACACATGGCCTCTACTAATTGGGATACCATATGTCTTCATCTTGTAGACAATAGAATCATCTGCACGTGAGCATGCACCTTTTTTTCGTAATGATTTGTAGCTTTGCTAATCCCAATCATGTCAATCATTCTTCATCTAAGATTTATGCCAATATCAAAGATGTCCTCAGAGAAGATTGCTGGCGAAGGATCTCCAAGTTGAAAGACTCCCTCTAAAATTCCTAGCATTAATCAATTCTAGGCTCCCTTGGTTTGGTGTTGTTGATTTTGAGTATTGCTAATGTTAGTGTTTCATTCCAGCTGCATATGTGTTTAGGGGTTGAACATTATAATTACGAGTGAAATTATAAAAAGACATTAACAAGTTAATGTAATGGTTTTATGTAAAACCATGTCTTCCAATGTACCATTTCAATCTATAGATACGTATACTATTTTGTCTCTTATGAAATGGACCATTGCAATCTAGTATGAATTTTACTACCCTTATTTTTAATACACACAGACTGCGACCAAGAACCTTTGAATTCAACTGATATAAAGCACAGGTAATAGCATGTGTTCAAACAATTACTGATCTTTTGCATCATAGCAAGCTGTTCAAATTTTGTCTATTCAACTTAATTAAGTTATACAGGCTGTTAATTTGATGTTCAAACTACACTAAAATTATAGCATTTTAATTTGTGGTAAATGGATGGAAATATAATATACTGTAAATTGCATTGGAAAAAAATATATAAAAAAGGTATACTTACCAATGAAATTTTCTATTTATTAGAAATGATGTTGGAATTTCAAACCAAATTATAAAAAACTTTATGCTTTGTTGATGTATGCCATTTTGCATGTTACGAAAAAACCTATGTTAGAAGACTATGGTTGTTGTTCTTGCTATAAATCAATTTTTTTTTTTGGTTTCAATTGGGAAGAACAACTACTCTATCTTTCTATGTTATGCACAAATTAAAACATAACTGCAATGCATTACACCATTTTGGTACATATATTTATATAACATGTTATCCTCATAAATACTGCTCTAATCATATTATTCAATTTGCATCTAATTAATTTATCTTCCTGTATATCAAACAGGTCACTACAGTAGTACTTTTCAATCTTCGGAGTTTGGTTTAATGTTTATACATTAATTAATCTTTACGTGAAAAATGGTTTACTGCATGTTTGGTTTTAATTGTTTTGAAAAAAATACTTGTTACGTTTTTTTTCTAAGAAAAAAACTATCTTAAGAAATTCTAAATTATAAAGTGTTTCAACTCAAAGTAAACAAATTCAAACACACTTAAACTTTGTGTCAAAAAAAAAATACAGTTAAACTTTAGGCCAATTTAGATCTATATTTAGAAGATTAACTATTTTTTTTATTTCGATTAGTGTGTGTACACAGCGAAACCATAAAACTTATTGGTTTATAAGAAGTTACTTAAAAATATATTTAAACAAACCAACCTAGCTAGCTATAACGACATCAACAAAAGTTGAAGGATGATAACTTATTTGGATTATAATTGGAATATCGGAATCCCACCTGAGAATTGCAAAATGAGTCTTATCTACAAATAATATGTTTGATAATGTTATGAACAACCCTATATTTCAGGAAGGTGTTTATCTGAGCAGGAATAACTCGAGTCTTTAAACACGAGTTAAAAATACAATGGTGGAACTTTTACTGTGCATAATAACAAATGCCAATCGAAACTTTTAAATGAAAATTGACGAATTCAATTTTGTATATCATTAAGCTTTTTCGTAAAAAATTATATAAGGTCTAGAGCTTGCAAATTATTAGTCAAACATGCTATCAGTTTGAAAGTTATGAAGAATTGTAAATAAGAGATGTCACTTTTTACCTCTAGATATACTTTTCCAAAACCAGCACATTATTTATCTATGAACAAAATCAAAAACTAATTTTTATGGAAAAGTATATGGTTAGTTAAACATTGACTTTCGATGTCTTCCAAGTCATGAATAAACAAACAAGTTTTAGAAACATTGTTCACGTTATAATATTGACCGTGGAAGATTTGTACATATACGAGGACAACAATTGAATTAAGTCAAAATTATCATAAATCTACCTAAAAAATGAATGGATTCCAAACCTTCAATGAGTGATATTGGGGCCGGGAACTAGCTAATATTATATGGTTGTTATGGTTGGTTTGATTTGTGAATATGCTGCAAATAGAGAATAGGCATAGATTGACCAAACTCCATTTTGAAATTACAACAGGCTCGTAGGTCAAGAATATCAGGTCGAATAATATACGTTGGGGGCACGTTTTGGTCATCTTTATTTAATAGTGCTCCTGGAATATCGTGACTCACGAGATGCCGAAGAAAGCTTTGTCAACCACTTTTGAAAATGGAGTAATAGCTGGCTTTTTTTTTGCTGCAAGTGTTTGTTAAGTGCTTAAATGGAGTATTAATTACGATATTAGATCATAATATTTTTGTGATATGCAATTCTGGATGGCGACGAATTGAAGGCAACAGATTTGGGAGTGAACTCTACGAGATAAATTCAAGCTACGTAATACATGGATACGGGATAGGTAAAAGAAAAGCATGTTTGATTTGTTTGTGAATTTTGCGTAAATATTTTATCCATAAAGTTACGGTAAAAGCCATTTGTCTTATGTGTTAATCAAGTTATTCAAAAGATCATAGCGAGCCTGTATATACACTATCAGATATATATCAATTAAAGACTAAACAATACTACTTGGAAACGAGAATTAAAGAAAAGTCACAGCTAATATAAAGGAATAACTCATTGTTCATTTTTCACTTGAAAAAAATTAATCATTTCGGCCTAATATCGAATTTAAAATAAAAAAGGTTTACAAAGTATCCTATGTTTTATAAGTCAACGCGTTCAGATTCCATGGACTCTATCATAAAGTGATTTGCTTTGAATTGTTCACTAATCCATATGACGGGTATGGGTACAGGCACAAATACTCTTGATTTGATTTCACATACACAATTCTTGAAATCCTTTATTCTTTGAAAAATGTTACGTGTATTCACTGTATACGAAACACCATATCGACTCACTTTCCATCTAGCATTAGATTGAATATGGATCCCATTTGAGTGGAGTCCATACTTCATCTAATGATGGATGAGATGTGAGTCGGCAAAGTATTCCATGTATAATGAGTACAAATAACATAACTTTTATTCTTTTCATGGAGAAAAAAAGCAAAGAGTAGTGTTATTTGTACCCATAGGATGTGAGACACTGTATTAACTTACACCACATCCACTATTAAATAGAACGTGGCCCCATTCAAGTACAATTCACATCTCATTTAATAATAAATAGTGTAAATCGACAAGATCACAGTCCCACACTCCATCAATAAAATTATCCCTTATCAAAATCAAAGCACAAACTAACCACAACTGCAAACAAGTAGCCACAAGCAAAGAGTGCAAACAATTGCCAACCATATACTCCTTTTTACCGAGGAGAGACTCAAATCAAATCGCAACTATGATCTTTAAGAGATATCAGAATAGATAAGGATTCAAGCTGTTCTACTAGAACAAGGTGTGAGATTTACCTGTCGTTCTAATTTGATTCTGCGATAGTGAGGAAGTGGTCCCACTTAATTTAAAACTTATTGCAGATAAAATGGGGCACACAGGCATTAAACTTTTACTGATAGTTACATCAATAAAATTTGTACTCCATTTTTATTCCATATCAATACAGACAGATATCGTTACACTTTTTATGTATAGAAAATTTACGGTTTCCTGAACATTCTTCAAATCAAGCAACCATCAAAGTATGACTATAAATCAAATGTAATATTAAAAAATTAGGTGCCCATCAGAAATTTCAAAACCTAAAAACAAAAACTTATTTAATTGATTTGACTCAAATTCTAAACTAATTACTCTAAAATTTCAAGATTTTAGTTTTTATGTGCAAATAATATAAAATTTTCTATTCTTAGTCAATAAATGTTTTTGAAAAAAATATTAAATTATAATAAATAACTATCCATTATGAGTTGATATTTTTCTTCAATTCTATAAGCTTTTGCGGATTAAAAAAAACCCATTCTCAAATTTTAAACTATAACTTACTCTAGTAAACTAACCAATTTCATGAAATTGGTCAAAATCTAGCTAGTATGATATTGGAGATTTAGACCATAAGTGAGACAAGATTAACTACTTTGCTATTATCCGGATTCCAAAGAGTTGAGATGCCATTCCCAATTCCAATTACAAAGCATCTATATCTATTTAGATCGAGGCCCTCTAGCAATTTGGCCCACAAAACAATTGCTTTGCCTTTTCCCATTGGATCCCACTTCCCTTCAATAAGAAAACCCCACAAATTCTACAACCATCAACGACTTTCAATTTTTTTTTCCCTATAAATTAATCAATAAATCATCATAAAATAAGGGGCAAGACTTTAGTGGGAGAAGCTCCAGATTCCAATTTTCCACCTCCCTATGATAATAATGTTATAATAATAACAATAATCATTTCAGTAAGGGACCAAATTTACATTGTAACCGCTACCAGAGCTCCCATTCATTTACTTTTTTAATTCACTACCAAAAACAAAAGAAAAAAGAAAAAAACCACCCCACTACGACCTTCTATTTTTTTCCCCATACACTCACGTTGACTCGAATACCAAACCCACTCCTCCGGAAATGCTATCCTGCATCGCGGTCTGCATAGCGTGACGGTGCTCCCCCTCGTACGTCACGATCAGCATCGACGGATCGTCCGGTGCCCGTTCCACGTGTTTCCTCGCCGGGCACCCCCTCACTGTGCTGCACTTGTAATACCCCCTGATACACACGCAAAATAAAGTCAACGTCAGCAAACACACCTTTGACCCAAAAAAAAATACCAGATCAACGGCCACAAATCACTCATCACACTCACCTCGGATACGGCGACCCCTTGATCGGTTTCTGACCGTACTTCCTCCACGAGTACTCGTCCGGCGGTATATCGGCGATCTTCGAACTTATCGCCGGCACTCTAACCGTTTTCTTCACGCGATTTTTCCTGAAAAGAAAAAAATAATAATATTTTATTAATATAAAATTTAAATCAAATAGCTTATGATGCGCTGGTGTTGCTATAATGAGCTGGGTGTTAAGGTCAATAGTCAAAAGCATTGATAAGAAAAGAAAAGAAAAAGGCTGAGTCTACGGGCTAAGGGATAATAACGACAAAGCGAAGTTGTGGGGCTCTGTTTGGGGAGGGTTCCATTTTCTTTGTCTTGTTTGGAGACAGCATTTCTTAAAATTGGCCTGTTGACAAACGCGGCACAGGACAAAGAACCCAATGTTGTCACTGTCACGCGCGTGCCGTGCCCATTTAATACCTTTAATTGCACCACTACCGAAATCGTTGACCCTGAATAATGAAGACTCGTTCGTACCGAGTCACACAACACCGAGTTATTCAGTTTTTCTTTTTCTTTTTCTTTTTCTCTTTTTTTGACTCGTAACCGTAGCGACAAGGAGAAATTATACAGACGTGGATTGTACCTTCGCTTGGTGCAGTGGCACTTGCTGGAGGAGCCAGAGAGCTTCCCGGAGACGTTGTCGGAGTGCTCCAGGTGGTCGTGGCACCGCTTCTTGCTCGGCACCGACGACAGCGGCGGTTTTCCGCCGGAAGCCGGCGGAGCGAGGAAGATCGAAGATCCGAGCTTGCCGTTGGAGACGCTTCCGTCGCCGGTGATGGCGGAGGACATGAACGACGAGTTAGAGGACACGCTGAACGTCTCCTTTGAGAACTCAAGCTCCACGGATTTGGCGTTGGAGGTGAGGATGTTCGGCTTGGTGAAGTCGAGCGTCAAGCTCTGCTGGGGCTGGGCGGGGGCGAAGGTCGCCGGCGGAGGATGGTGGAGGACAACGGGAGTAACGGCCGCCTGCGGTGGCGGCGGCGGAGGAGGAGGAGGAGGAGTGAGGTTGGGCGGAGAGAGGTTGAGAGTGTGGGAGTGAGGGAGATCGGAGGAGGTGGAAGAGGAAGGGGGAAGGGGTGCGCGGCGGAAGCGGGCGTGGCCGGTGCGGTTGAGGAGGGAGATGAGTTTTCGGAACTTGGAAACGGTTAGATTAGTGAGGTCAGTGTCGAGGTGGGAAGGGTGGTGGGAGAGGATGCGGGCGAGGTGCTCCATTCCCTTGAGGCTCTCTGCGGCGGCCTCTTCTATGGCCTTGTGTTCGTCCATCTTCGGGAACAGCCCCATGAGCTCCACCGCCATTCCAGGAGGAGTTTTCACTGGGAGGTTTAATTTGTCGAGAATGGTCTGTGTATCCACAAAGGAAAAATTAAAGAAGAAAAAAAATATATATAGATAAAAGGTAATCAAGTGGAGAGTGCCATGGAGAGAGAGAGAGAGAGAGAGAGAGAGAGAGAGAGAGAGAGAGAGATAGGAGGAGAAGTGGGTTTGGTTTGAGAAGGGTGAACGTACGGGAGAAGGAGGAGATATATGGGGGCTGGGGTGGGGCGCGGGTGACTGGCTGACCGGGTAAGAGAGAGAGAGAGAGAGAGAGAGAGAGAGAGAGAGAGAGAGGCTTGGGTTTGACTTAATAATGTTTTTTGTTTTTAAGAAAAAGAATAAGGGTAAACTTTCAATTTTTTTTCCCAATAAAAATAGCGTGAAAGAAATTAAATTCTAAAAAAATAAATATTCTTTTGATCCCTCATAATTATAGTAACATAAATTGATTTTCAATAATTCCTAAAAAGCTTAAATATCTTTTTGGTAATATGAATGAGTTTTGGTTTTAGTGCATGTAAGTTTCTTTTTTTCATTTTTGATACAAACATTTCCTAAATTGTTTAGTTTTAGCCACTATAGTTAGCCTATCTCTATTAAATATCGAGATTAATAATAGAGATCATATTATTCAATTTTATATAGTGGCCCTAGATAGGTTCGATATGGCCTTAAGATCCTCCGAGACCCACACATGTAGCTGGGAAGGCCCTAGGTACCAAGATGACCTTCTTATAAAGAACTAGACTTTACTGTCACTGTTGTGGCAGTCTTGATAGCGGTCACAGGGGGTGTTTGGGGGGCGTTTGATGTTCTGCTAGCTGTTATAGTAGCCCACCATAAGTGTGAACAGTGCAAAACAATGTCGTTCTAGTTATTAGAAACCCTTACCCTATATAACCTTTGCTCCACTTGTTTTTCCCCATTTTTTTCCCGAAAACATCAAGCCCCCAAACCTTTTCCACCCATTTCCTCTCAACTCCACTCAAATCTAACTCTCCTAATCATCAAATTATGTGTTTGTTAATAGATTTTATCTCTTTACTTCCTATTCTTTCATGTCCTAAGTTTGGGTGTTGCTATTTCTCTCATTGTTATTGTTACTTACCGTAACCATGACCAAGGTTACTGGGTATTGGGTATTGTCTCTGTACTCCTTTCTGGCGGCGAATGATGGTGAAGGCACTCTAACACCTAAGTTAGGAGGATCATTACTGTAGCTAATGGATAAAAGGAACATACCTTTCATTACCTTCCTCTTATGTATTTATACCGGTATTTCCCTCCAGAATAGGCATTTCTAGGGCTGAGCTGTACTGTATGGCGGGGATTTCAATCGTCATGGCAAATAGTTTATAAGGTTTTTCTACTTGTCCTGTATCCGAGACGTGTCTGATATCCTACTGGTCTTTAGCTTGTCGTTATCTCGCAAGATCCCCTTCCAGCGGTCAAGGCTGTCTCTGCCCTTTCCTGCGATGTCTGAGGTCTCGTTCTAATTTCCACCGCCATATCTCCAAGGTCCGTGATTATGGTTATAACAGTGCCCCCAACTTGGTATTCGGATGCCATATCCTGTTACCGAGTTCAAATTATGATGGTCTCCAGGCCACCCATACTGAGCAGGCTCCTTTAGTATCCTATGACTCGGAGTCACACAAATTGCCTTTGAAATAATCAACACTCTGAAGATCTTCCGAGGCTAGTATGATACCGTCTTAGGTCTTTAACCATTTAATAGGCCTGGGTATTGAATCGACATTACGTTTCCCTTATCCTAATGGGAGCACTCCACGTGGTCATTTTAGTGGTTATCGAGGCATCATGGGGAGTTTGGCTATCCGTCGAACATTTATGCCCTCCCAGTGTCATTCTTAACTCAGTTTCAAATTTTCTTCATCATTTTTACATCTACCCTTTCAAATCCTTTTTCTTCTTTCGAGTTTCTACAGCTATAGTTGTTCCTTTCATCGCAATGGTTTCTCCACTGCTTACTGTCTTACTTCGTTCTTCTCTTCTTGCCTTCAATGGTGAGTGCCCCCTTTTTTCCCTCTTCGTTTTTTTAATGTTTTTACTGTTTTCTTTTTTGCCTGTTATGGGATTTTGGGAGGGGTGTCGCTGCGGCCATCCATCCTTCTGGTTTTAACAAGGGGTGGCACCGCCCCTGGTGAATAGTGGTGAGGGGGGAATGTGGGTGTTTGGATAATAGAATAGTGGTGGTGGTGGTGATCGACGGTGGGGCTGCGTATAGTGGTGAGGTTGTGGTGTAAGGATGGGGTTGTGTATAGTGGTAAGGCCGTGCTGAGTACCCGGTCCTCGGCAATAGCGCCAATGTTACTTACCGTAACCGTGACCAGGGTTACTGGGTACTAGGTATTGTCTCTGTACTCCTTTTCGACGGCGAATGATGGTGGCAGGGTACCTGCAAAATGCACTCCGACACCCAAGTTAGGAGGATCGTTACTGTAGCTAATGAATAAAAGGAACATACCTTTCATTACCTTCCCCTTGTGTATTTATACCGGTATTTCCTTCCAAAATTGGCATTTCTAGGGCTGAGTTGTACTGTACAAAGGGGATTTCAATCGTCATGACAAATATTCTTGAAGGTTTTTCTACCCGTCCTGTATCCGATATCCTGCTAGCCTTTAGGTTGTCGTTATCTTGGAAGATCCCCTTCCGGCGGTCAAGGCTGTCTCCGCCCTTTCCTGCGATGTCCGAGGCCTCGTTCTGATTTTTGCTGCCATATCTCCAATGTAATAGCCCATGCTACTTTATGGATTAACGATTGTTCCCACAAACTAACACGGGTCTTTTTAGCATGCTTTGTCCTCATTCACACGTTTCCTAAGAAAACTTCATAGGAGGTCACTCATCCCAAAATTGCTCCAAATCAAGCACGCTTAACTATGGAGTTCTTTAGTGATGGGCCACCGAAAAGAAGATGCATCTTGTTGATATATATTATACAAGCCAATTCATATAAGTCGTTCTCAACTGTATAGTCCTACACCTATGCAGTCTTAGGATCCCTCTCATTCGGGTGTGTAATCAGTTCATTCATGTACCCCTCTGCTTAGAAGGCCTTGTGAGGAGCCGCTCCTTGTCCGTGCTTTCTTTGCCCCAGCGATCACTCATCGCCCTTGTCCCCAAGTGTTACATACCCACCAGCTTCCGCTTTGTTTGTCCCTGAACCACACCATACTGGGAGAGGCACAACTCTGATAGCATTTGTAGTAGTCCATGCTACTTTATGGATTGACGACTATCCCTACAAACTAACACGGGTCTTTTCAGCATGCTTTGTCCTCACTCACACGCTTCCTGGGAAAACTTCCCAGAAGGTCATCCATCCCAAAATTGCTCTAGGTCAAGCACGCTTAACCATGGAGTTCTTTAGTGATGGGCCACAGAAAAGAAGATGCATCTTATTGGTATAGGTTGTACAAGTCAATTCATATAAGCCATCCTCAAGTGTATAGTCTCATACCTATACAGTCCTAGGATCTCTCTCATTTAGGTGTGTAATTGGTTCATTCATGAACCCCTCCGCTTAGAAGGTCATGTGAGGAGCCGCTCCTTGTCCGTGCCTTTTTTGCACCGACGATCACTCCTCGCCCTTGTCCCTGGGCGTTACATCCGAGGTTTGTGATTATGCTGATAATAGTTATCAAGTGTGAGTGCTCCTCCGATGTTGTTATAGTTGGTTTATGGTAAAATAGAGATACCCATAGATTAATTTTAAATTTTATGGTTGTAATGACAGACATTGATGTCATTCTTCCTCTGCAGAGCTCCCGTAGTGTTGGTTCTCCATATTCTACTTTTCCAAGTAAGTGGGTTTGATCTCATGACTTTATTTTGATCATCCTATAATTAATTTCTAGCATTATGAAATGTTTAGAGAAACTATACTTGAGCTTTAACATGAACTAAGAATTATATGTATTTTTGCAAGGATTAGGGAATATGTTTTGAAGCTTACCATGAAAATCTATGGTTTTAGAAAATACATGAGACTATAATTCATATGTAATTGCTATTATATGACTTAAGCTTTGGTTTGGACTTGATTTATTATGAGAATAAATTAGTTTTGGTTATGGAGGAAATGTTATGTTTTATTTTATGAGAAACTGAAATGGCTAAACTTAGAATGTTTCGAATCCCTTTTTTTCAAATTCCAATATGATTTTGGATAAAGAATTACTGAGAGGAACAGAGTCGTAAGTTAATGACAGTTAAATCGTTAGTCTTGGTACCAAGGCCCGCGATGGCGACTTTCTCCACATGTTAGATCAATCCACGAGGGATGCGGTTTGTGACGCACCATTAAGATCCAATTAGGGGCTCTTGTTTACGAGGGTCTGAGCACCCACCCGTCAGTTTATGGATAGTCTGTTCTTTTAGTAATTCTTGAGAAACTAAAGATGATTTTTGTGTTTACTGCAAATTTATGGTTTCATAAGTTATTATACATTTTAAATAGAAATGTTTTATGAGTATTGCATTATTTATGTATTTCCTTCTTGTCCCATGTACAGTTCTAGCTGAGGATCCACTCACTGAGTTTTATGACAAAACTCATCTTTTTCTCATAGATACATGTGTAGCTTTGGATCCTTCACCTCCCCTCCTTAGTAGCTGCAGCTTTTATCTTTAGGTGAGCTTCACGTCGGCATGAAGTGATTTGTTTTGATAGAATCTAAGAAGCACGAACACATTGACCTGGTGGCATGTCTGCGTGTCAGACACATGTCGGTGTTCGACATCCACACGATACCTACACGACACGTGTTGGATACGTGTCCAATTAAAAAATAATAATTTTTTTGGAGATCGGATGTGCACCAAACACGGCTGGACACTGCTCTAATTCATTGTAGATGTGGCTTGGACACCACACAGACATGCCTGAGTTGGTTTCTTAATATTCTTTTAAAATTTTTTGTATCAACTTGAGCCCAAAATCAACCCTAGTTATTTGATTGGACCTGTGCTATTGAGTCATTTTATTTTAAAAATTCTTCAATTGATCACATAAAAACAAAAGAATAATTAATTAGATAAAAAAAAAAACATACAAACATGACAAAAAGAAATTCAGACAAAAAAGATCATAAAACAATATAGATATATGCCATGTTTGTGTACTGTAATTTTTTGAGTTTGATGTGTCTCTGTGTCTGTGTTCGTGTCGTATCTCGTGTCCATATCAGTGTCTATGCTTCATAGGATAGAATGCTCCAATGATGTGTGGGCAGGATCCCATACTATACACATGCATGATTTTGCTTTTTAATAAATCATGGCATTGATTTGTAGTTAAAAGTTTATAATTCCATGATTATTTGAAAAGAGCAACTCAGTATATTTTGTTTTTCAATTACAGTTTCATTGATGATATATGGAATGAGTTATTCAAGAATTATTAGTATTATCATGTTTTGGAAATTTGCAAGATAGTATGGTTTATTTAAAATATATTTTCCTAATAAAGTATGTATATAGTATGGCACAACGATCTCAAGACTTACGTGGGGATAATACTCCTCATATACTGGTCACGATTCAAATCAAGTTGTGACATATCATTTGTGATATATTCCAAGTAAAAGATACATGCACGATCCGAGACTGTCATCAACTAATCAATTTAGAGAGAGATTGGAAGAACAAGTGATTTGGAGAAGAAGGGTTGTTTGTTGGTTGGATTTCACTTTGTTAAGGTAAGGTCGGGGAGGGTGCACGTTTGTTGTACTATAATAATTGATTGTAATGTTAGTAATTTTGTGTATTAATGTTGTACTGCTTTATTCTCAATTATATATGGTTTCCATTTAGATTTCATTTGTACATTGGATTTGTGTATTGAATTCGAGGAAAAAATTTTGACTAGCAAGAATGTGTTCATATTTATTTAGGCATTAATTTTGCCTTCTTGTTCCATGACTTTTAGATGAATACTACTTCAGTTAGTAAATAAAACACTTTGCCTAATAAATTTTTCACAATATGATGGTATGTTTGATGTTATGTTTTTAAGAAGTTCAATTTCTGATAAGGAATTTACTTTGTATATGAATGCATAGTGATCCTATGTGAAGTGTATTGAAACATTTCTAACTGCATTTTTACTCACTTGTGAGAAAATCTCTTAGTCATAGAAGGATTTAATTTGACAAAATTTGTCCCAAATCAAATTGATTTGCATTCGAATTTGGGATAACATTTGCAATTATATCAAATTGATGTAAAAAAAATATTGGGTCAAACTTATTATTTACTAAAAGAAAATAATGAGCAACCGATACAACTATGATAACATAAATAAATTCAAGTAGTTTATGTAATGTGTGAACAACAAGTAGTTGCCTTCCCTTAAAAGTAGTTCTCTCATTATTAGAAATCCTATTAATTTTTTTCCCCTAAACTCAATACCCAAATCCAATGCACAAATGAAATCTAAATGGAAACCTTAAATAATTGGGAAAAAATAGTACAACATTAACAAACAAAAATTACTAGCATTGCAATCAATCATTATAGCACAACAAATGTGTACCCTCCTTGTCTCATTTTCCTTCCCTCTCCTTTCTCATTCAACCAAGAGAAACAAAGTGAAACCCAACCATACAAATATATATATTTGTTCCCTCTCCTTTCTCTCCTTTCTCATCCTTCCCTCTCCTTTTGCTCCAAATCACTTGTTCTTCCAATCTCTCTCTCTCTCTCTCTCTCTCTCTCTATATATATATATATATATATATATATATATATATTGATTAGTTGATGACTTGGAATAGATCACAAACAATATAACCTTAATAAATGAGAAAAACACCTCTTCACATTCTCTTCCACATCCATCACAAGTGCATGAGAGGGGGAGAGTAGGGTTGGGAAGAAGATTAAAGAAAGAACTTTAGAGAGAGATGGTGAAATGAAATTTTGAAAGTTAGAAAAGTGTTCTACCATACTGCTTATCCCATAGTACACCCACAATTCCTTTTTATCATTTTCCACAACATTCCATGTATGCGGTGTATAAATATTGTGAATGTAACATTTCTCTATTTTCTATGCATGAAACTTATTTAAAATCTTCAAAACTAATTTATTTTGGTTTTCTTAACAATTGTAATTGGAACAATGATTAGCAAAATCTTTAAAAAAGAATAGCTAGGGCACTTGAGTCTTTTTCTTTTTTTTTTTCCTTGGGAAATCTGTACATACATAATACTCTTACCAAGCAAGAAAAAAAATTGAGAAACAACGGGCATATCTGAAGACGATTTGAATCTTTGACGGTTATCATTGAAATCACAGAGGATGCATTCTCCCCATCAGACGGTTAAATTTGTCAAAATATACTTTTTGTATTCTTTAATAACTTATTTCTAGTCCATCAAAAAAAAAAAAAAAGACATATTTCTAGTGGTACCTATTTTATTTTCTACAATTCTAATAAAAGTCCAGCTCATTTATTTACCTTTGGATAAGTTACGAGTTGCAATAGCTGACAATTCTGACCAGAACTCGTGAAAGGCCTTTCAAAGTTTTTACTTTTATCTTATCAGTTGTGTACATGATCCATTGTCTTAAATTGGTAGGTGATTGTTTTCTATTTTTTTTTAATGATGATATTAATTCAAACTGGAATAAAAAAAATCATTCAAATTATCTTATTACGCTTATCCTGGAACAATTAACTATCATAGATGTATCGGAGGATTAAAAAATTAAAAATAAACTCTTAGAATATATTTAATAGAGGGATAAAAAAGAGAAAAAAAATTGTGTATATTTTAACATATAATATTTATTTATGAAAAATTTCCTTCTCTTTTTATCTCTAGCCAAACACACTCTTAATAGAAGCATATTACAGTTTTAGGTGAACTTCACTTCTAACATTAAGAATTTAAATCTTATAATCCTCACTTTGAGAGACTTTACTTAATAACCACTCTCAACTCAAAATTGTCTTAACTAATTTATTAAAAAAATAATATATGACTTGAAAAATTACTTATCATATCAATAATTTAATCTCTTGAATTCCTATATTTTAGGTAGGTTTTTGTTGAACAATAATAATTTTTTTATCAACAATAATGTGAATAATAACGCACACACAAAATCCTCTTGACAAAGAAATTATTTATTTTAGGTTTATGAAGTATCAACTAAATTATATTCTATTTAATAATAACTATTTAAAGGTACACAATAATGCGAGTCTCATCATCCTAAAACATCATTTAATTTATTATGAAATTAAATATGAGTACAAATATTCCTCTTTTTTTCTTATGTAAATACAAGCATAATCTAATACTTGATAAACAATTAATAATTTCTCAATATGTCATTTGAAAATGTTGAGCGTGGGAATAACAAAGTTGTATTTATAAACAAAAATGAAAAAAAATCATTCCAGAATGGTAAACCGCCAGTCCCACTGGTCGGTTCAGCTAATCTTGGGACTTTCAACACATCTTTGTTCCTTCAGAGAAATTTTTGAATTTATGCTAATTACTCCTCTTAATTCAGAATCATATGACTAATCATTATAAAATTTTACTGTATTATTTAGGAAAACATTTTGACGAGATATAATAAATTTTGCTTGTTCGAGGTTTTTCAATAAAAGATAAAAGGTTCTAGATGGAAGTTGTTTGTTTCGTTCAAAGTTCAAACAGAAATTGAATGATAGAGTTTGGTATATGGTCATCATTTCTGTATTTCGGCGATTGAACATTTGAATTTGTTTTCCTAGCCCTCGACTGCGGAGTGAAAAGGACGTTGGTCCTAGCAAAATAGTAGGGTCTGTTTATTTTGTTATTTATTTGTCTATTAACGTGGGAACTCCTGCAACCACATAGGTATAAATAGGGGTTAATATTTTTATATAATTAATCATTGAAATGTGATTATGTAATATGAATTTAATAAAATTGTTAAATTTATATTCATTTTGAGCATATAAAATAATTCAAAAATTAATTATAATAAATAATTTAGAATATAATAATTAATAAAATGAAAGGGACAATTTAAAAATTATTATAATAAGCAAAATAAATAATTTACAGATTAATTTTATAAATGTCGACCCAGTTGAATTAAGTGATTGTGACGAGGAATATCACAATCACTTACAAAGTTGACTTTTCCACAGTATCAAAACCGTAACAAAAACGTGCCTGTATTGCATAAATGTACATTTTCCATACATATAAAGAATAATAAAGATTGTTCTGAATTTTCCTACACCCAATTAGTGCAAAATATGGCCACACGGGTGCTAGAAGTTCAATATGGCCGGTGCAAAACAATCGAAAGATTGATTTATCTTACGCTATTGTACACATTGAACAGCTAACATTCGTTGGCATTTTCATTTAACTATGTATTTTCTTTTTATAAATTCATTTAACCATATATGACTTGATGTTATATTAATTGGTGTAGATTCCGTTTATTAATTTTATTTGAGCAAAAACATATGAACGAAAAATGACATTTATAACAATTGAGTTGTCTGTTGCCATTATTTTCAATTTTAAATTCCGAGCACAACATTGGAAAGATAAGAGCATGATTAATCTCAGAAAAACATTTTCTATTTTTAATAGTAACAAAACTAAGTTAATCAAAAAATAGTTAACAAAATAAACAGTATACAGTGACAGATTTATTTTAGAAATGAAAATAATAATAATAATATATAAGTATGATAAGAAACGGGCTAAGCTTTATTTTATTATTTTATCTCATTCAATTAGTATAAGGTCAAACTTAATTAAATAATGAGGATAAAAATATATTTGTATATATAATTATTTTGTTCTATGGTGCATCCGTCTTTGAGATAACATTTGATAAATGTCTCGGAATAGAAAATACAAAAAAATTGAGGATAGAAACATATTTGAAGAATATGAGACATCTATCTTAAAATTGTTTTCGTCCTATAACAATTTTTTAATCAATTTTCATACTTTAAAAAATAAGGGGCATTAAAGACACAAATTTAAATTTTTTTTCAAGAATATTTATTTAAATATTTCATCTTTTATCTTTGGCTTTTTCACTTTTCAATTTTACATTAAATTATAACTTAATTTTTTTCAATTTTTCATTTATCACCATGTCATATCAACTATTCCCAAACACAATTCTGCCCCCATCTCTTGTATCGTCTTCATCTCTACTATTCTACTGTCCCCGTTCTTTCCATCTCAAAAAAGGAATCAAACGCAATCTGAAAGTATGAAAGGATTTTGATATCAAAAACTCAATAATATACTAAATCTCAACTCCTCACAAAAAATGGCGCAACACGGCTTGGAAGAGGACATTTTTATTATTCACGGATAGCTTTACAATTTGATACTATACGCTTGCAAGATACATTTGCCTTTTATAGGCATAATTTCGTAACAAAACAAAACGACACAATACTACAAAGTCAAAGAAGCATGGAGAATCAATTAATGTGTTGGTGGCTCGTTGGTCTGCAAGCATAAGAGCCTTAAAATTTCAACATAAGCATGCTTTAACATTTACAACAGAGAAGAAAAAATGGTGCTTGCTTTAATAACTTTCATTATTTCTCTTAAACCAAGCATTTAGAGTTTGTCATTTAAATCATTTTTTTTAATTTGTAAAATAATTCATTCTTTAATAACTCTGTAAAATATCAACAACTTATTCTTCAAGAAGACAATAATCAATTAACACTTCTTTCTCACTCACCATTTTTAGAATCTTGAAAAATCAAATATCTATATATTTTTGCAAAATGCAATGCTAGACTTATCGTCACAAAATATTATTATGAGAATATTTTAATTGCCTTATGCTCTTCTCAATCGTACTACTTGTATAGCTTATCTGAATACTATAATATACTTTGCTTAAGTTATGGAGAGTATAACAACTAGTTATTTATTTGAAGACCAAGATATTGTACCAAACCCAAGATGAAAAAGCCTACCCTAAAATAATTTTCCTTGTTTTTGTGTCTCCTACCCAATGACGATTCATATATCTAACAAATCTCACATCATTAATATCACCGGAAAAAATTAAAAAATCATCATTCAAGGTACCATTTTTATATATAGCAAATAATAAGTCCTTTAGCGTGCTACTCACAAATGATAGATGCACGGATTCTCCATGAACTTGCTTGGAAACCCAACTCCAAAAACTGTTTGGTTTGGCTGTAGTCAAATATCTCAAATTTTCAATGAGATTTTTATAATAGATAGGATCCACAACTCTTCCTTTATCTTCCCTTATCAATTTCAACTTTTTCCCATTTGGAGTGGAAACTAGCTTTGATCTCTCGATTTGAAACTTATTCAAAATTTCGTTAGTATTTTTTTTAAGGAATAAAAGTCCCATCATCTTGGTGGACAACTTCAATGTCAATAAAGTAAGACATCATCAAACCCAAATTTATCATTTCAAAATGTTTCATTATGGCCTCCTTAAACTATGTAATCATCTTCAAATTATTTTAAGTGAAGATCAAATCATCAACATAAACACACACAATGAGAACAGGGCATTGAAATGAAACACAAGCCGGACATAATACAACCTTCGATTTCAATTTCTATGTTCTTCAATCCTTGAACTAGTGATCCCATGATCCGAGAATGCGGCTAAGTTGATCATTGGGTTGAGATTAATAATAACTATATATTTAACAATTATTTCAATTTCTGGCAAAAATTATGATGATATTTTTTAAAACTATATAGCATTACTCAAAAAATAAATCTTCAAAGATGCGGGTACCTTTCGCGTAATAATTAAAGGGATTATATTCAAGTATGATATTTATTGTCTTTCTCATGTATATATATGTTCAAAACATCTCGTCAAATGATATATCCATTAGCCCTTTTTTCTCCAAAATGTTACTAGAGTGAATTATTATCTTCATTATTATTTTAAAAACCGCCACATCAGATTAAACTTTATCAACATTTATTTATAAAAAATATTGTTCAATTTTTTTAGTAACATTTAAGAATTATTGTTAAAAATATAAAATATTGTTAAATTTTTTTAATAATGTTTTGATAAACATAATGTATAGTTTATATTATTATAGAAATTTATTAATATTTTTATATGATTTAATAACATTTAAAATTAATTTATATGAGAAAAACTGCCAAAAGGAGTTGCTAGTACTGCATGACAAATGACAATATTTGAAGAACAAGTGAATCACGGTTTATTTCTAGAAAAATATACATTTTTTATGGTGATCAATAATTTGGTCCAGCCGGATTATCTATTGGTTCTCTTATTTCTACGATTGGATTTAAAGGTAACAACTTTAACAATAGAGATATTATAAAATAAATAGAAAAATAAAATTAATATTAGTTTTAAATGACATATTTGTCCCTTAGTCACTTCAGACATCGATATGACCTTTGCTGGCTCACCTTCCTACCCCATCGCTGTGTCTGATGTCCCTCTCCAACTAGTGTCTCCGGAAGTGCATCAATGAATGCTCTCAAGTTTCAATAGAAGGAGTATCCATACCAAAAAGAAATACACATATAGATAAAAGGTACTCTATTAGCACATGATGAATGTAAGGATTCAATTACAAATGAAAATCCAAAACCCATGGGGTACCACTTCATATGCACGAGAATAACATTAATGTACTAGAAAAAAAAAAATATTCTTGAAGAGAAGGCTCCTGGAGAGGCGGGGCATGGTTGAACAACAGGCCTTGGGCCTCTTTCGATGGCCTTTAGCTTGGATATCTAAAAATTGGATATCCAGTGACATTCACTCAGATTTAAGGTTGGAAAATAAAAAAGAGGATATTAAAATGGGGGTTCCATAAAATTTAAGGGTCATAGATTAATAAGTATCTACATGGAGTACAAGATAGCAGATATTAAAATAGTACTTCTCAACCATGAATGGAGCTCGTGACTTACTGGAGGTGGAACTAGCTATTTGTAAATTGGTGTGCATGGTGGTTTTTGGAGCAAAAAACGTAAGTGGCGGCAGCGATGACTTTGATGGAATGATGGTGATGGTGGTGAAAAACGTTGAGTGGTTGAAAAGGTGAATTAGGGACTGGAAAATTATAAAATTATATTATTTATACTCATTTTTTTATATGGTACTGTATTGACTTATATATGGTGTCCCATATATTATAAGTATAAGAAATATTTTTTAAAATTGTAAGAGTGGATAAAAATTTGTGATGCTCTGATAAAATTGTACAACAAGATAAATCGACTAAATTTTTAATCATTAGATATGAAATTTAATTTAATGGTAAGTAGAAATCATCATACGGTTCAAGACTTACGCCGGACCAAATTACTCATCACCATCTTTTATTGTTATTATTCACGTAGCTTTAAATTTGCATTAAGAACCTCAAGATCATGAGAATCAATTATTGTTATCTTTTTGGGGTATGAGAGAATAAATTATTTTAATACCTGAGAGTTCGAGGCATTTCAACTCTACATTTAGGGTCTGAATTGCAAGCAGATAAAGTAGCTGAGATATTTTGAACCCAGAAAAAGGGTCGATATATTATATTAGCCCAATATGGTTTGACTTTAAGCCTGTGAACTATCTAGGTAGGAGAAGAAATCTAGCAAATCTCTCCCAACAAGCCTTTATGATCTGTATATCATAGAGAACATTGTTTTTTTATTCATGCCACTTATTTCAAATCTTGAATTTATTAGTCTACCACTATTATTAATTGGCATCAAATAAGCCACGCGTTGTAAGGGGTATAGCCCGAAAAAAAATTAAGCTAACCTTATCGTAAGGTTTATGCTTTTAATTTATATATGTAAAAGCCTAAAGTGGTATGAGTATTTTTTATAAGATGCGTATTTACATGAATCGAATCGTTCAATAAACAACAATTGTCAACATTAGAATGTCTACTGGTGAATACGTGTGGTTCTTGCTTGGAATCAATTTTTGCCACCTCTAGAATGATCTAAATCCGTATTTAACACAGAGCAGCGTATCGTATATTGAAAAACACAGCTGTTCTTAAATTGGTAACGTTAGAAGATAAATATTCTCTCTGTTTCCCTATACTTTATAAAAAAAAAACCGCAGATAAATATGATGAAATCCTTGATTTGAAATTTAAAATTTAAGATGAAAATCCTCTAATCATGGACGATCCTTTTTGACATACAAACGCTTCATTTTTGTCTTACTTTGTTACTTTAAACTATCCATTTAAATGAAAAATAACGCCAATCTGTTGGCACCTACTATAAATTTTGATTGATTCTTGGGTTAATTTCTAACGCTAAACAACATTTTAAAATGATATGGTTGAGGATTTGATTCCTAATTCCATACAATTTAACTAATAAAACAAATATCACATTCTCTCCGGTGTTTGAGAGGACCCCTTATATTTTAATGTTATTTCTTAGTTATCTTATGACGTATTCAATATTCTTAAAAAGCACATCAGAATCTTAAGCACAAAGTCTAACTCAGTTTCTATTTGTTTATTTATTTGTCTTATTTTATTAATCAATAGGACATCCCAATGTATTCCAGTCGTTTGTCCACCGTCAACATAAAAGTATATATCTTAGGATATTTGAGATTATTCGAAGACCTTGACCTAAATTATTCTTAAAGAAGCAATAGCACTGTGTTTTGCACTAGCGAAATAAGCATTGGACCTTTTGCAACTTGCAACCCCATAATAAAGACTCCCGATATTTTCTTATATATATATATATATATATTTTGCTGAACTCTCGTGTGAATACAGCTTTTAGGTTAAATAAATAGAAGTTGATTAATGGTAAATAATTTTTTTATGTTTATGATTGCTAATGACTTGAATCGTCACTTAATTTTGGAATGATTTTTTTTTTGTACAATAATATTTGAGGAGTTAAAATAGATTGTTAATTACCAAAAAATCAATTAAATGATTTGTTTAGCCATTTTGGCCTTTTAATAATTGTAATTAGAAGTAGCTAATTGATATATTGCGGTAGACATGCTTTGAGTGTGTCTTTGTTTTAAGGTGGGGGCTATAATTCTCTCTCTTTTTCTTTCCTTCTTTTTTTTTTCTTTTTTGGCATGACTGTTTGGCCAGTGGGATTCAACAATATTGGCGATGGGATTATTTGTGTTGCTGCTTGTGCAAAATTTGTATAAAGACAAGTTGAAGTCATACAGTTCTGGGGACAACCGGATCCAAATCCTTTGCCATTGTATAGAAAATGATTAAGAAAATATAGTAGAGAATTTATAACTGAAAATTTCGGAGATTATTCAAACTTGGTGAATACTATATCTCCACCCGTGGGCAGTGGGCACATAGTAAATCTTAACAAATGACGATGCATCCAAAAGCTCAATTTGGTTGACGCCGAACTGAGTTTAATTAACATTGATTTCGGTATAACTATATAAATCTGGATTGTTTCAATATTATCACACATATAGTTGCTTGATTGGTTGGTTGATGATTATTTATTTAATTAGGATTTGCCCATGCAGATCAGATTAAATTTCTAATAAGACCCTTGATTTGGATCTTCTGAAAAAAGAATAACTGTAAACTGAGGAAATAAGAGAGCTGAATCATTTAATAAGACTGCATACAATGTTAGTTATTGACAAAAAAAAAAAAAAAAGATTACCCTTTCATTTTCTCACGTCTATATCCTTAGCACATTGCTATAATGATTGGGCCTGTTCTTGTTGTTTCTGCTGCTTATCTTAAGAATAAGTAGTTCTTGACAAAATACTAAACGACGAAACCCATAGTAAGGCCTTCGTTGGGCAATGACGTAATTAGGCCCTTATTTTGTCATGAATGAGCTCGGTATCCAGACCAACAACACTAACATAGAGAGCTAGGAATGCACAAAAAATCCTGAGAAAGAATGGAACAACGAGTTGGTTCAATTTCTTTTTTCAGAGAGCCCACAATTCCGACAAGAATATGCCCACAATTTGCACCTTTTTATGGATTTATTACATTGGGCTTTGGGTCAAGTTGATGGATGCATACACTAACTGTGTTATACACTTTTTGGACCAAAATGCACTCCTAAAGCTCTAGAGAGTTTTTTCAGTTTGGGTGGAAACTGTACATGGGCTCGATACCCCTCCCCAGTCTCCCTCTCTCATGTGGATGAAAAATTTTGTTCAGTTGTTCCTGTTTCTCTGCTGTAATTTGTAAACAGGATCTGCCTTGATATTTAATTATTGAAATTTTGTTGTAGAAAGGGAGTTTTAGAGGTTAAAAATACTATAAATTTGGTATGAAGTTAGACAAAACATAAACAAAAATTGTAATTTTCTTTTCACAAAGATATTAAGGCTTATAATTCTTTCTAGAAGGAATAGGGGAGGGGGAGGTGAGAGTCGAACATAGGACCACCCACTTAAAAAAAGTGTAGGAGACAATCACAATAATTAGGTTGTAGGCTCAATCGCAAACAAAAAGTATAATTTTTGAAGAATACAGTTTCCGTTAATATCATATAAAAATTGATTTTCGAACACTTTTATTTCCACCTTCTCAGCACAAAGCGACTACCATTAGCTACTACATTACATTGCATTACATCGCATCAGCACTGCTATTACTTTTTTTCTTTTGTTGATTGATCACTGCTATTACTACAGTCATTATCAACATGCAATCTATTGCGGTTATGAAATTTCTATCAAAGTTAGAAGGGAAGTGGAAATGAGTGATTGTGATGGCGATTGTAAGTTGGAAGTGGACTAGGTTGGAGAATATTAGTTCCACCAAACGGCAGTGTTGAGGAACAAAGACAGGAATCTGCATTATCTGGGGATATGAAGAAACATGATGTATTTTTGGTACAAAAAATGTTATTTGTATTCATGAGACATAGAATACCGTGTCAACTCATATCTCATTTACTACTAAATGAAATGGGGTTCACGTCTCATTTAATAGTGGATGAGGTGAGTCGATACAGTATTTCACACCATATAAATACAAATAATATAACTTTTTTGGGACTTTTAGTGTATAGTACATAGAGGCGAATTTTATGGTGGATCTTATATGTTTGGATCTATCATGAACTATCTATTTATTGATCATTAGATCAAGCTATGCAATAAAAATGGTATTCATTAATGGCTAATTACGTACTATCGATACCAAATTATAATTTGCCTAGCCTTGACACCCACTTAAGTTTAGAGTAACTTGGAACCGAAGTTGCGTGGCCAACACTCCCCTTCTTTTATTCGTGACTGTGGGTGCAGCTGGAAATTGAGAAGAACGCTACTGATGAGAGTTGCCGCAGATGTAAGAAAGCAATGTAACAGCTATAGCACTGACTCCTAGCAAAAATTGAACTCGCAACGACGTCGTCTCATTCTCGCACCTTTTGCTCTCGCCGACAACCCCTCCTCACTCCCTCCACACAAAACACAACACCAATAAAGGTTATTCAACACATTTGATTTTACTTTTAATTCTAATTTCGTTAGTAGAATCGCTCCAAATTTATGCGAATCTAAATCTTAATTCTCCAAAACTCAAAATTAACTCTTAGCAGCAGCAGCAGAAGACGAAGAAGAAGGTATTGGATCGGAATGGACAAGAGCAACAAGACCCGTACCGATCTACTCGAAGCTGGCAGAAAACGAGTACGTATTTCTTCCTCCCTATACTCATAACCTATACGTATACGTACTACACTTGAAATTTCATTTGATTTGATTTGATTTAATTAATTTTGTTGATGTTGTTGTTAGCTGCAACAATTTCGTAAGAAGAAGGACAATAAGGGCGGCAGTAGTGGTAGCCATGGAATTGGAAAACCGTCAACGGAATCCAGTAAACCGCAGCAGCATGGGCCTGATGATGCGGACGCAGCTTCTGTCTCAACCGAAAAAGCTGAGACCCAAGTTGGTTCCAGTTTGGTTGCCGCTGAATCTGTTGATGCACGTGTTCAAATAGAACCGGATGCACGTGATCATGTGGGAGAGTCAATTATGGTTGAAGGAGAGCGTGAAAGGAGGGAAGACAAAAAGGTAAACTGCCTTAAGCTGTTCCATTTCCCTGCCTTGAATTTGATTCAACTAGGTTGTATGTTTTTGGGGTGCTGGGGGAGATAGTTGGGGGCAGGCGGGGGGGAAAACTGCTGTGTGTGTGATTTTGATGTGTAATTTATGATTCTCATTTGTTGCTGGGTAGGGGCAATGCAGGAAGCTCGTGGTTTTGATGTGGAGATTGATGCTGAAAAGAAGCTTCCTTTGTTCGAGGCTGGTGAGAGTGGTCAGTATCATCCGGGAATTGCTTTGGACTTGGAGGAGAGTGGAATTGGGGAGGCTTCTCATGAACCCGAACAGCTAGCCCAAGCAGTTGAAGTATCATCTTCTGTTGAAGGCATTGTCGCTGATAAGTTCTCAGCTTTTGAGACATGCCAAGAGGATGATATTGCAACTGCTGGACCTTTTACGAGAAACCTGGAGGCAGAAACACTGCCAGATTCATCTCGTGAAGAAACGATTCTTCATCCTAGTCAAGAACATGTTTGTAGTGAAGTTCTTAGTGGAGAGGACAGGGGACGTCAGGAGGGTCTTAACCCACAATATGCTCCGACTGGATCTGTACATGTGGAGCAAAACTTGGCCAGGCAATTGGATGTGTCATCAATGGCTGATGAGAGATCAGTTAATCTCCTGCAGCTTGCAGAAATTATAAGGGGTCTGAATGAAGAGGAGTACCATTTTCTGCGGATGTCCAGAGAAGCAATTTCCAATAGAGATCATGACTTTTCAGAAACATTTCAGAGACTCAAAGAATGCTTGTTTCTTGAAATTTTAATGACAAATATATTCAGTTTGCAACTATCTGAACAGCTGGAGCTGCAACTAGAGTCCGATAATCAGCATTACCTGTTGATAGATGAGCTATCTCAGCTCCGAGCTTCACATAATGAAGTTATTGAGAAGAATCAATGTCTTGTTGAAGAGCTTACAAGTTGCCGTGTTGCACTGCATGACGCTTCCAGCAAGAGTATAGAACTGCAAAACCAGTTTGATATTGCCAAGGCAGAGATTGAAGCACTTTCTGTTAGAGTACTTGAGATGCAGAATATTATTGAAATGTCTCAAAAAGAATCATCGGATCTATCTGCAGAGTTGGCTAACTGCAGAGGATTGGTTTCAGGTTTACAATCAGAAAACAAGGATATGAATGAAACAATTGCTTTGGTGATTGAAGAGAAAAATAAACTTGTGGAGGAAAAGGAGTTTCATCTAGGTGAAAGTAAGAAGCTGGCAACTGAATTAGCTGAATTCAAGATTTCCATCGAAGGAGTTAAAGCTGAAAATTCCAACCTGAGTGAGTTGCTCTCTTTGGTAACTGAAGAGAGGAATAAGATCAAAGCAGAAACTGAGCATCTTTCCAGTGAGTTTGAAAGGTTATCAGTAGATTTGGTTGAAGGTAGAGATTTGGTGGCAAGCCTACAAGATGAAAATTCCAACTTAAATGGGAGCCTTGCATTGTCAGCTGAGACTATTAAAAAGCTTGAAGAAGACAAGCGAACTTTCCTTCATGAAAATCAAAGCCTCTTATCTCAAATTGTTGCTCTTGAGGATCACTTATCTATAGAAAAGGGAGAACGGACGAGATGTGAAGCATTTCTTAAAGAAGTCACAACGAGCCTTGATCAACTTACAAAAGAAAATATCTTTCTCAATAGCACCTTGGATGTGCTTAAGGCTAAGATAGAAGAAATTGGCAATGAACACAGTCAACAGCTATCTAAATTTGGGCACCTTGAGAAGCAAGCACAGGTTGATCAGGAACAAAACGAGGCTCTTGAAATTGCTATTGCTGAAGATTCTCTGCATATGGTTCATGAGGTAGATGAAGATGGTGCACACGAGGGGCCACCTGCTGACCCACTCGGACCAGGAGTCTTTGATGATTCTCTTGGATTTGTTTCCTTGGTGACACCCTTGAATGAGGTGGAGAAAGTTTTGTTGAAGCTTGAAAAGGCAATTGATTTGTTGCATTCTCAATCAGTATCTTTTGGCAGGTCTAGTGAAAAACTCTCTTCACCTGCAGTGTCTAAATTGATACAGGCTTTTGAATCCCAAGGACATCAAGAAGAGCATGACGAAGAGGTAGGGAGTTCCAGAGAGGTTCAGCCACACCCAGACTCATTTTTGTTAACCAAAGAGCAAATTGAAAACTTGAGAACATTGCTTACAAAGTGGAGGCTGGATGTTCAGAATGCAGGTGCATTGTTCAAGAGGGAGAGAGATAGTAGAAAAATTGGTGATGCAAAGTACAATGGAATCAAGGATCAGTTTGAAGCATTGAAGGAGCATTGTTCAAGTTTGGAAGCATCCAACATTGAACTTGCAATTCAGAATGAAGCTGCAAAGCAACTTCTGAGTGACATCCAAGAAAAGAAGTGTCATCTTGAGGCACTCTCTGAAGCTATAAAGCAAGAAGAAACCCACCTCAAACGTAAAAATAATGAAATTTATGAAAAGCTTGGAAGTTTTCAGTCAAAAATTAATGAGTTGCAATCTGAAATATACGATGTGAAACAAAGCTCAAAAGAGATGGCCTGTTTTACTGGCATTCATCTGGAAAATTTTCAGAATGAGGTGACAAAGAGGGCAATTCTGCTTGAGCAAGGCTGGAATACTGCTATTGCTGAGGTTGCTAAAGCAGTTGGGAAGTTAGATGAATCACTTAATGAAACTTTGTCCTCAACTACGGCCATTGGCTCTCATGATGGCTTAGATATCTGTCATCAGTTAGCAGTTTCTGTTAAGGCGGCCACTGAAGTGATTTTGGATCTTCGTAAGAAGCTTGAAGCTACTTATTCAAAACATGAAATAATTTGCACTTCCTATGATGAAGTTAATGCCAAATTTGATGATCTGCTTGGGAAGCATGAGCTGGCTGTTGGTGTATTGCAGAAGATGCACAGTGACATGAAGAATCTTGTCCTCAGCTACTGTGGGAATGTGAATGAAGATAAGATAGATGCACTAAGTGAGGCATTGCCTGATCCACTGAACTACAAAAACTACCAGACCATCATGAAATATCTTGGAGATATATTGAATGAGAAGCTGGAACAAGAGTCTGTCATCAATCAGATGAAGTCAGAATTGATACACAGGGAAACAGAATTGGAGGAACTGAACATGAAGTGTCTTGGATTAGATTCTGTCAGTAAGTTGATTGAAGATGTTGAGGGTGTGCTGAATGTGGAAGATATGAACAACAGAATAAATAAAGCACCACTTTCACACTTAGAATCATTAGTGTCTAGCCTTGTACAGAAAACAAGAGATGCTGATATTCAGTTACAAGTAGCGAAAGAAAGTAGTGATTCAAAGGAGATGGAATATGCTGAGTTGCAGGAAAAGATGGATTATCTAGATAGCCTTTGCCTTAAGCATGAAAATGAAATCCTTATTCTCAAGGAAAGCTTATGTCAAGCTGAGGAAGCTCTTGCTACTGCTCGTTTTGAATTACACAAGAAATCAAATGAACTTGAGCAGTCAGAACAGCGGGTTTCCTCTGTTCGGGAGAAACTTAGCATAGCTGTTGCCAAAGGGAAAGGGGTGGTTGTGCAGCGGGATGGCCTTAAACAGTCCCTGGTAGAGACATCCAGTGAACTGGAGAGATGTTTGCAGGAATTGCAGTTGAAAGATGCTAGACTCCATGAGGTCGAAACAAAAGTTAAGACCTATGCTGAGGCTGGTGAGCGCATGGAGGCTCTAGAATCTGAGCTTTCATATATTCGCAATTCATCTAATGCCTTAAGAGAGTCATTTCTTCTTAAAGATTCAATGCTTCAAAGGATAGAAGAGATTTTGGAAGACCTAGATCTGCCAGAGCAGTTTCACCTAAGAGATATTGTTGAAAAAATTGACTGGTTGGCTAGGTCTGTGTCTAGGAAATTGTCCATGAATGATTTGGACCAGAAGGATTTTGCCAGAGGAGGTTCACACTCTGATGCTGGCTATGTTGTCATGGATTCATGGAAAGATGATGGCCAGCTACAGCAAGCTTCAGGTGATGATTTTAGAAAAAAATTTGAGGACTTACAGAATAAGTATTATGGTCTGGCTGAACAAAATGAAATGCTGGAGCAGTCGTTGATGGAAAGGAATAACTTAGTACAAAGATGGGAAGAGCGTGTGGATATGATTGATATGCCTTCTCATTTGCGATCTGTGGACCTGGAGGATAGGATTGAGTGGATAGGAAGAGCACTTGTTGAGGCTATTCATAATGTAGATTCTCTGCAGCTGGAGATTGAAAAATATGACAGCTACAGTGGAATGCTAAATGCTGATCTTGAAGAATCTAAAAAGAGAGTATCTGCTCTTCTTGCAGATCTTGGAGCTGTTACCTCAGAGAGAGATTGCCTTTCTGAAAGAATGGAGGTTCTAATTAATGAATGTGCTAAACTATCGGTGCAGACAAGGGAAGCTGAACTTGAGAATGAAAAGCTGTGTACTGAAATAACTACCTTGAAGGAGAAATTGGAGCAGAAAACTGCCATTGAAGAACAAATTTTCACCATTAATTGCAAGATCAGAAACCTGCGAGATTTAGTTAGAGATGCCTTGGCAGAATCTGAAGCCGAAAATCTGGTTTCTGGTAGTGAAAGTATTGATTCCTTGGAACAATTGCTCATCAAGCTTATAGAAAATCATGCAACTCTTTCATCAAAGCAGCCTGCATGTGGGGATGCACTTGATGGGCACCATACTGAGAAAGGTGACGTCACTGTTCATGAAATAAGAAGTATAGATATGCACCATAAGGAGGAGCCAGATATTGCTTGTTATAAAAAAGATTTGGAGGAGGCTTTGTATGAACTGATGCATGTGAAGGAAGAGAGAGATAGAAATTTGGAAAAGCAACTATCTTTATCCGGTGAAGTTCAGTCTCTAAGTAAAAGAATTGAGGAGCTGCAAGAGCTTCTTAGTCAGGAGGAGCAGAAATCAGCCTCTGTCAGAGAGAAGTTGAATGTTGCAGTCAGAAAAGGAAAATCATTGGTGCAACAACGAGACAGTCTAAAACGAACAATTGAAGAGATGAGTATTGAGGTGGAGAACCTGAAATCTGGGATCAGTGATAGGGAATGCACGCTTACAGAGCATGCGCAGAAGTTGAAAGAGCTGTCAGTTTTCCCGGATAGGTTAGAAGCTGTTGAATCCGAGAGATTGCTACTGGAGAATCATCTGGCAGAAACCCAAGATCGTTTGCAGGAGAGGGAACTTACTTTGAATGTGATATTGAAAAGGTTAGGGGAGATTGAGGTTGGTGGTGACGGTAATTCAAGTGATCCAGTGAAGAAGTTGGAATGGATTGGTATGGTATGCTCTGATCTCCATGGTGCTGTGGCTTCTTTAGAACAAGAGTCCAGGAAATCTAAAAGAGCATCAGAGCTACTCCTGGCTGAGTTGAATGAGGTCCAAGAAAGGAATGATGCTTTTCAGGAGGAGCTTGCAAAGGTGGCTGTTGAACTTGTGGATCTCAAAAAGGAAAGGGATTCAGCTGAGGCTGCCAAACTAGAAGCTCTTTCACATCTTGAGAAGTTATCAGCCTTGCATGCGGATGGAAAAAAGAGCCAGTTTTCTGAGATCATGGGATTAAGATTTAGCATGAACCAACTTTGCAAAGGCTTCTTTGACATTAAGAAGTTGTTGGCTAGTGCCTTTTCCAATGATTTGGAATCTTTTCGGAATCTGGAGGCTGGTCTTGAGTCATGTATGAAAGGCAACAATGCTGCTATTGTGGTGGATTCATCCATCAGCAGAGGACATGATGGCTTTTTATACAGATCATCTGATACTAAGGTATTTATATCTTATGGATGCTTATCTATTCTAGTGATTACAATTGATTCTTTACTCCTCATTATTTTGATATTTTTTTTTTTTTGGGTGTATTTCACATCAACTGTCTTTTGTGCAGTATGTAATGAGAATGAGAAATAGAGCATAAAACCCAGTTGTCAGATATGTGAAAGTGATGTGTTGTTTTAATTTCCTGTACTATTTATGCTATTATATATAATTATTGCTTTTTTTGGTGTATCTGGCTTTAGCAGTTTGTATGTATCACATGTTATGCGATAGGGTTGTATTCATGGCAATGCTGACTCTCTGGAGTAGGATGAGCTAACTATGGCTACATTTGCTGAGAAAGATTAGTTTATGCTTAAAGTATTGGTGCATATATTTATGGTGCCTTTCTTGTCATTTCTTCTGTTCGCTTTTATGTTGAATGTTTACATATTTGGTTATTTATTTGTTATATGCAATGTTGCAAAGTGATTCGAACTTTGCAGTTTAAGTTGTAGGCTAAGCATTTATTCCTTATTATTATTGAAAAGAACTAATATGACTACATTTTTTCTTCCTATTTTCTTCTCTGGAAGAGCTCTGTGTCGGCAGATTCTTGGTCAAATTTTGATACAATTGACTGGTTTGATGATAATACCATGGTTGAAACTTGTGGTCTTCTTGGGCATCAGCTGCAAGAGTTGTTGGCAGATGTCAGTTCTCTTGAGGAAAGCATACACATGCACTCAAATTTTGCACAGGAGCAAGGAAAAACTCTGTATAAACTAATGGTGAGTGTTCAAAGGGAGTTGACTTCCCAAAGAGAGTCATGTGAAAACATGAAGAAAGAAATTAGTGAAAAAGATGGAGAGCTTGTTGCATTACGTGGGAACATTGCCTACCTTTATGAAGCATGCACTAATTCGGTCATTGTAATTGAAAATGCAAAGGCTGAACTGGTTAGAGAAAGGGTAGCATCTTCAGATCCTGGTATTAACTTTAAAGCAGCAGCATCTGACGGTGGATTACTCCCTTTTAGTGGCCAGATTGAGCTAATATCCAAGGAATGTATCAAAACCACAGCAGATAGACTGAAGTTGGCTACAAAAGAGCTTGCTAGTATAAAAACTGAACTTTTAGATGCTAACCAAAAGGAAATGAAGGCTACTATAACAAACTTGCAGAGAGAGCTTCAGGAGAAGGATGTTCAACGAGAAAGAATATGCATGGAGTTTGTAAATCAGATTAAGGATGCTGAAGCTGCTGCAAACAGTTACTCTTTAGATCTGCAATCTTCTAGGATTCAAGAACAGAATTTAAAGAGGCAGGTGGAACAGGTTGAGGCAGAAAGGAAGATATTGGAGCAGAGAGTGAATGAGCTGGTGGATAGCCAAGGGATTGCAGCTGAATTAGAGGAGAAAATCAAATCTCAGACTGATTGGCTGGCTGCCAAAGACCAAGGTGAGCTTTCTCTGTTTCCTTGTGTCGCTAACAAGTAAACTTGTAATTTTTTTTTCATAAATGAGAACTTACAATATTTCTGGAACTTGCTGATTTCATTACAGAAATTGAGTCACTAATGCATGCACTTGATGAGGAAGAGCTGCAAATGGAAGAATTGACTAAGAAGATTGAGGAACTTGAAAAGTTTGTTCAGCAGAAGAATCAACAGATTGAGAACCTTGAAGCTTCTCGTGGTAAGGTTGTGAAAAAGCTTTCCATCACGGTAACCAAGTTTGATGAGCTTCATCACCTGTCTGCAAGTCTCCTTGCTGAGGTTGAGAAACTTCAATCCCAATTGCTAGAAAGAGATGATGAAATTTCTTTCTTAAGGCAAGAGGTTACTAGATGCACTAATGATGTTCTTCTTGCGTCACAAACGAGCCACAAGACAAGTTCAGATGAGATCTTTGAGTTCCTGATGTGGGTTGACACGATAATACCTAAAGGTGGGAGATGTGATATACATCTTGACGTGAAGAGCAATAGTCAGGTTCATGAATACAAAGAAATACTTGGTAAGAAGCTCATGACTGTATTATCTGAATTGGAGAATCTAAGGGCAGTTGCAGAAAGCAAGGATGCAATGCTGCAAGTAGAAAGAAATAAAGTACATGAGTTGACCCGTAAAGCAGAAACTCTTGAGACGTCATTGCGTGAGAAGGAATCACAATTGAATTTACTTGAAGCGGAAGAGACTGAAAGGGGACCTAGCACTAGTTCAGAAATTTTGGAGGTGGAACCAGTGGTAAGGCAATAGATTTCCTTTTATTTATAGTTTTACTTGCAAAAAAGGATATTAAGAACTATTATTAACGTAGTTACACCACATTTTTACCTTCCTGTACACATGAATAAATTGTGGTGTTTTGCCTTTTAGTTGGGTTTATTTAAAGAATATAGAGAGAGAGATCATGGTGATATGGGTGGGAGGACTGATTAGCATCAGGCCAATATCTACATTGAATCTATCATCCTGGACTCTGCTGTCAGGTGGAAATCATACTTCTACAGGATCTTAAACTTAATCTAGATCAAATAAGATTCCTAGTCAACTAGATTCCCAATTATAAACAGCATTAAATTAATCCTTATGTAAGTTATTATCATTAAGTATGTGTTTGGTTGAGGGATAAAAATAAGGATGAAAACCAACACATAGCCGGTTGGGTGAAAGATGCTCCTTCCCCATAACCAATGATCTCGAGTTTGAGTTCTGAGTATGGAAAAACTAATGTTGGGAGAGCTATGCGCCCTATGGTATCTTAAATGGTAGAACAAGATTGCCTCTAACAAGAGGATACCTGTGGGAAATAAAAAAAAATGGGGTGAAAATTTCATGGATGAGCTTCACATGTTATTTTACATATATAGGTCATTCATAAAATTTTACATTTTACTTTTACCCGTTATCAAACACACCTTGAAAGTATGACTAGACCAAAAATTATTTCTAGGCATAACTGTCCTTGTCATGATCATTTGTCTCATTTGAATTCACATAAATATATGTTAGCAGCTTGAAATTTAAGTAGAATTATCTTAGATAAGATGATTACCTTCACCTATAACACGTCATTTCACAATGAGTGAATTGGTAGTCAGTGGCAGAACTAGAAAATTTTAGGTGGGGGTGCTAAATATACACTCAATCATACAGATGCACTAGAATTTTAGAAGAGGGTGTATACTTCATCTGTTTGAGGTGCTTAGTTAAAACATTTTAGTTGCATTGAAGGGCAAAAAATGTTTTGTGGCTGCCCATCCCACCTTAACAAGTAGTTCCATTCCTCAGTCTATAGTTACGATTTTCTTTTCAGAAAATCAAATAACTTAGGTGTATGAGAGGTGATGTGAAGAAATTTAAGAGAGTTTTTCGTTTTCTCTCAACATATAATTAATACAGTTTTGGTCGAGTTGAATTTACAGAGATTTGAGTTTCTTTTGGCTTTTTTTTGCAGATGAGTAAGTGGAAAGCGGCAGGAACTTCTGTAACACCTCAGGTTCGCAGTTTGCGCAAGGGGAATAATGACCATATTGCAATTGCTGTTGATATGGATCAGGGTAGTACGAGTAGGATAGAAGATGAAGAGGATGACAAAGGTAACTCGGGGCTACTTGTGGGCTGGCTTCTATTGCTTTTCAACTCAGATAGCTTATGACTATGGTTCCTTTCATTTAATTATGGTTTCCCCTCTTCTGTTTTCAGTCCATGGTTTCAAGTCACTCACTTCATCGAAAATGGTTCCAAGATTTACTAGGCCTTTGACTGACATGATTGACGGCTTGTGGTATGCATATTTTTCCTTTCTTTATGTTATATCATTATTTGATTTTAAATTTGTCGATACTTAATGAAGGGCTTGATGTTATGTTCACATTCTTGCAGGGTTTCATGTGATCGAGCGCTGATGAGACAGCCTGTCTTGCGGCTTGGGATTATCATATATTGGGCAATCATGCACGCACTCCTTGCCTTCTTTGTTGTTTGAGATAAGAGGACCTGAACCTGATCGGTTGATACTCTGAACCTGATTGATTGATACTCTGAACCAGGTGGTTGTATATTATTTACCTTTTCTATAAAGTCCTCATCGAGCTGCCAGAGGGTCCCACTTGTAGGTTGGGATAGTTGATTCCAGCAATACTTGTGGCAATGGGACAAAAATAGTAGTGTCTGCTTGCTTGATCCTTTCGTGATTATGATACAGTTCTAATCTGTAATAAAAATGAAAGATACAGCTGCTCGAAAGGGAACATGCATGCAGCAGTGAAGGAAAGGGGGGAAAGTATGCTCAATACTTCAGTGGTGCGTTACCAAGAGCCTTGCGCATTCCGCCGTGAACAATACCAGCAATAATGTGCTTGCTTTTGGGTATGTGCTTGTAAGATCAAGAGGACAGATAGGCTTAGATTAACGTAAATTTTTTTTTTTCATCCACTTAGCCACAATAACTTTCACAGTTGCCATTCTTTTTCCTTTTTTTTTTTCCTGGTCAATGCTATTCTTCTTTGTATCAATACATCAACCATAGCCAAGCATTATTATTATAAATTTTTTGCACGTTGTAAAGCAGATATTCAAATCCCAGAGTATACTGATTGAGATTATGACGTTTTGTTGGTCTCAATAGTCCGTACACGCTTGTAAGAATATGTTTATAGGTTTGAATTTTGAAGAAAAATGAAGTGCTTGTAATGTTATAATTGAAAACACAAGGTGGCAAATGGTAAAAGAAAAAGTGAGGGGGTCACTGTCTCTGCGTGTCTTCATTTCTCATTTTGAGTTTACAATGAGTATAAAAAAAATTAAATAAGCAAGCATAACAAAATTCTTTTGTTAACCCACCAATGATAATTTTAGAGGCCGATGAGGCAATAGTTGATTGGTTTTTCAACCGATTAATCCTCAAATTTATTTCTTATTAAAATAACGCGGTGGATACAGTATTTTTGAGAAATAAAAATTTTAATGTAACTTTGAAAAATTTTCAATATCAATCTATTCTAGAAATCAATCAATTCAGTGAGTGAGGAATAATTAATAATTTTGATTTTTAAATTTATGTTGAGTTTTTATTCTTTAGGACCATGCGTTGTATATTGTTTTAATTAAGAACAAGCTTGGGGATTTGCATGACTTAATACAGCACTGTCCGATGTTGTTAAACTGTAGAAAGAGTTATCTGAATTGATAAATTGATCGTGAATTAAACGAATGATGTTTTGTACGATCATACCCACAACGCTTCAATGACACTTGATTAGGAATTCTATCAAAATCCTATGTCTTGATAGTTGTAACAAGGGGTAAAGCGAGAAAAGAATAATACATGCATATAAGTACACTTCCTTCGTACTCTTCTCCCCCACTAGATAATAAAATAAGAGTATGAAATAGAAAGAATAAAATAAGAAGATAAAAAAGAAAAGAAAAATTAACGTCTTTTCTTTTTCAAAACTTATATTTTTTTACCCATCATCCCTCCAAAAGCTTTCATTTTCTCTCTCTAGTTTATCAGAAGAAAAAGAAGGAGAATCAAGATCTGTTGATAGCGCACAAAACTAATCCTTACGCATGAAGCTTAGCATATTCTATTTGCTTTTTGATATTTTTTTTCAATAACAAAACAAATTGAGAATGACTTTACTAAAAGTTAATAGTTGTTATTATTGCTGAAAACTGGAGTTAGAAAATTATAAATTAGTGTTACAAAAAGTTATAAATTATGATGTAAAAAATTGTAAACCAATTGAGAATACATAACAGGTTTCAAAATTAAATATGAAACCATATGCAAAAAAGTTACAAACTAGTATGGAAAAAGTTGTAAACCAATATACAAAAGGCTATAAATAAGTACGTGAAAAATTGTAAACCGGTTTACAATTAATCAAGGATGAGAGTGAGGTATCTTGTGTGTTGCGTCTTGTTATAAAATCTTGATTGAGAGTTGGAGCAACGCTTGCTCGGCCAATTCTTATCTCAACTTTGCTTCTCAGTTGTCAATTGTTATAGTTGAGCAATGCTTATCACTCGTAAATTATTGATCCACTTGTTAATTGAAGCAAACTTAGGTAATACGCTGAATGAGTCAACAAAAAAAAAGTTATTTAGCTCAAAGAATGCCATCGACATGAACAACTCGAAGCAAGCTAAGTTTCTTTTTGTTGGGGATGAATTATATTACCTAAAGTTTATTCTTATCAAATTATTGAAGCGATCTTATTTTTTAGGTTAATTTGGTAATTTTAATAAAATTACACTTATTTTTAATTTTATTAATTACCGTAAAAATAACATAAAAAAACATAAAACAAAAAAATAAATTTGATATCAATATAAGAATAGTGTATAAAACAAAACTTTAAATATATATATATAGATAACAAAAATTTTAATATAATTTTCAAATAAGAACGAAATAAATTTTAAAATGCAGCACGAGTTATCTTAAAATAACTAAGTAATTACTAAATATTATTTTAAAGAAAAATATGATGTAATAAAGAGTATGATAAATGGAGAAGGTACGTGATGAAATAACGTACTAGTAGAACAAAGGGACAAGTCATTGTTTTAATGTCATAAATGATGTTTATAGGTACACCATTAAACAAGTTTACAACTTTTTGCATATTGATTTATAACTTTTTGTGTATTGGTTTACAATTTTGCATATTGGTTTATAACTTTTCTCCATATAATTTCACATTTACTCCTGAACATATTTAGTATGTATCCTCAATTAGTTTATAACTTTTTTGTATATTGGTTTATAACTTTTCATAACAATGCATTTATAATTTTCTAACTTCAGTTCACAACAATAACAACAAATCTTAACTTCTAGCAGAGTCATTCTCAATTTATTTTGTTGTTGGAAAAACTGAAAAGAAAATCATTCATGTCTTGAGACATAAACCAAAAACACATGAAAAATCAAATAGAATTAGCTAAGTTTTATGTGTGATTTTTCTTTTTCTTTTTTCTTTTTCCTGTAAATAATAAAGAATTAGGGAAAAAAATGTAACAGACAGATAATGAAAGAGATGGTGGGTGAGAGAGTCTGAACAAGTTCTAACAAGAAAAGGACTTTATTTTTTCTTTTCCTTTTCATATCTCCATTTTATTATTTATATTTTATACTCCTATTTTGTTATATAGTGAAATGGGAGATTCCGGTATGAGTGTGCTGATTTACGTTTATTATTCCTCAAAGCAATATGTCATATGCAAACAGACAAAATGCATGACATGACGTACTGCAAAATGAAAGAGGCAGAAGGCGCCACAGAAAATTGCGCACAAAGTTACCTCACCTGGAAACAAACACGGTCAAAATGAAAGAAGCAACAGAAACGATAAAAGTTTCATCATCAAATGGTTATTAATTATTATTGCAGCCGCCCTTCACAATACTATAGTAATTTTTATTACAATCTGGGCAGGTCAATTTACACAAGCAAGTTTCACTTCCGGATTCTTCAATCCCTGGGGGAATCCAAACAAAGTGCTAAATAAAGACTAGAGACGACACAAGGAGAGGGAGAGAGAGAGAGAGAGAGAGGGAGGGAGAGGGGAAAGTAGAAGCAAACAAACTAAAAAGGTGACAACACCAGCTGAGCTGAGCTAGCTACGTGCGGCTATTAAACGATAAGGCAAGATCCTCAAATCACCATAAACTCTATCTAAAACCTTCCAATCGTGAAAGGTTTGATGTCAACCCCACTGGCTTCCCCGTCCACAGCAAGATCACACAATATCCTCCCTACAACCGGAGCCATCTTGAACCCGTGACCCGAAAACCCCCCACCCACCACAACATCCTTCCCAAACTCCCCACCCAGGAAGTCAATCACGAAATCCTGCTCCGGCGTCATAGAATACATGCAGGCCTGCTTCACCACCGGCTCCCTCGAATCAACAAGCCCATTGAACGTCCTTTCCACCCACTTCTTCAACTCCTCCACCTTCACTCCGGACCCCCACGGCCTCTTATCCGGGTCACACGGGTTCCCATCATGCACCGCAACCTTAATCAAACCCGGGTACTCCAACGTTGGTGTCCCGTACACGTAAACCTCCCCACTGCTCGAAAATGTCGGAAAATCACCGCCAACCGCAAATTCCCCTTCGTGCCCTTCCTTCACCCTCCAGTAAAAAACGTAAGTCTCCAGGGGCTGTACCGGTAATTCAACCCCGCTCACTTTCTTGAGTAGCTTATTTACCCACGCTCCCACTGTCACCACGCATTTTTTACCGCGGTAAGTTTCTCCTGCCGCGGTTAAAACCGTGACTCCTGTTTGGTCGTCCTCGCGCTTGATGTCCGTGACTTCGGCGTTGTCCCTTAGAACAGCGCCGTTTTTATGGGCCAGGGTCTGGAACATGGCGACGGCCTTGGTGGGCTTTATGACGCCGCCGTGGTGGTTGAATAGCCCAACCCAGTTGTCGGGTATGTCGATTCGGCCATTAAATTTTTGGGCCAGCTGGGGGCGGCTGAGGACCTCGTGGGGGATGTTGTGTTTGAGGCAGTTGTCTATGAGGGCGAGGATGTTTGGGTCCTGGGATGGGCCCATGTCGAGGTGGTGGGCCGGGAAGTAGACCCTGTAGCCGATACGGGCCTGGGCCTGTTCCCAGAGGGTGTAGGACTCCATGACGAGAGGGCAGTAGTGGGGTTGTGGGTAGGTGACGCGAATGGTGCGGGACTCGCCGTGGGAGGAGCCACGGTGGTGGAGGAAGTCGAACTGCTCAAGGAGGAGGGTCTTGAGGCCGCGCTTCGCGGCGTGGTAGGCGGTGGAGCTTCCCATGACGCCGCCGCCGATGATTATCACATCGAAGAACAACTGGTCTTCGAGATTTGTCTGCATCTCTCTCTCTCTCTCTCTCTCTCTCTGTGAATGAATGAATGAAAGAAGGAATGAACGAGAAGTATGGGATGGAGGTGAGTTAGCGTGTGCTGGAATGGTTTGATATAGGAGTGTATAGAATCTTTTGGGAATCTCGCCACTGCTAAAACCACATGCACCGTTTTTCTTGTGTTTTAATGTAATATGTTGAGAGTGACAGACTTGTCATCAATGATGAGGAATTCTTCCTTCATGGACCATGCGTCGCCTGCTGTTTGTGTTTTTTTTATAGAGGTACAGCCATGCTAATTGTACGCAGTGTTTGATACTGAGGTCGACAACCTGTACCTGGATAAATAAAAAGCTCCTTGTACAGCAATGCTACTTGTACTGTATTGCGCCCATATAACATGACTCTTGATTTTATGGTACAAAAGAAAGTTAATGATTACTTTAATATAGGATACTATACTTATAAGTTATTTTAGTTCATGATTTTTAAAAGGAGTTATTTTGATTCATAATATTTGAAATCGTGAATCACTTTAACCCCTCTATTAACATATGTTAACTTACTATCAATTAAGTGACGATGTGTCACCATTATATGACACATTACCATCTGACATGTAATCTTAATTTAAGTGGCTCATTTTAGTACCTTACATTATATCAAGTGAGTCATTTTAGTTCTCTTATAAATTATAACTTTCCTTGAGATAAGTTGATATTATATTTACCCCTTATAAATTTTAAAATTACAGCTTGCACCCTTAAATAAATAATATTAATATTTATTAGAACAATTTTTAAAACTTTCAAATTACCAAAAAATAAATTGATTAATTAATTTTAAAAAATGCTTTAATAAATATTAATGTTATTTATTTAAGGGTACTATGTGTAATTTTAAAATTTTGAAGAAATAAATGTAATATCAACTTATCTCATCAGGAAAGTTGTTGTAATTTGCAAGAAGATTAAAATGACTTATTTAGCATAATGTGATGTATTAAAATGAGCCAATTAAATTAATGTTACGCGTCAAATGGCAAAATATCAATTAACAGTGATGCACTATCACTTAAATGATAGTGAGTTGACAAATATTAATTAAGAAACTAAAGTGATTCACATTTATAAATGTTAGAGACCAAAATAACTTATTTTAAAAATTAGAAACTAAAATGACATAAAAATAAAAAATAAAGAACTAAAATGATTATTAACTCAAAGAAAAAAGAGAGAAAAATTGAACAGCTGTTTAGATATTATTATTATTATTATTTGTAAGGCCACGTTTAACTTCAGCGCGCACAAAAATGGTTCATGGATTTTAAGGCCACGGTTATCACATCAGCGATCATAAAAATGGACCACATATTTTTCACCTGTTTAAATTATACAATTAGAATTTTATTAATGAATATTCTAAGGATACTTTTTAATATTCTTAAAATAGAAGATTTTTAATTAAAAAAAAGTAAAACTTTTCAATTTTCAAAGCATTGAATATGTTAAAAAAAAATTTTTTTTTTGACTCCTTAAAGAATGCCCTTAGGTATTAGGGTATTGATCACCCAAATCCATTAAATTATTCTGTTATCTCTTCTTCTTCTTCTTCTTCTTTTTTAATTATCCGTTTTCTCCATATTGTGTGCTTCCTGAAGCTCTTTTATTCCCAAGCTTCAGCAATGGCAAACATCATCATTTATCAATCCACCAATGGAGTACCATAGCCTTCACCATATTTTACTAAGAGTATAGCCTTCACCATCTACCAATGGAACAACTTGAGTGCTGCTCACTTAGAGCACATTTGGTTATTTTATGTTTTTATTTTCTGTTTTCATTTTCTGAAAAGTATTTTTATTTTTAGATTTTCAAAATTAAGAAATATGTTTGGTTTATCTGTTTTTAAAATATAATTCTCAAAAGATAGATACATTGTCATCAGATCAAGTATCTCATTTTATATGATTTTTCAAGTTGTGAGGATGTAAAATAGTCATATATGCTGATGTATTATTATATAATTAAATAATATATAAAACTTTGTATACTACTATGCATTCCAATTAAATCCTTCTCAAAATTAAATTTAAAATAATAAAATTAGGATTTAATTGAAATGCACTGATAGACATTTATCTAATCATATAATAACACATCAACACATATGATTACTTTCTACCCCCACTAAAAAGGAGAAATTTGATTGATTGCCAGTGTAAAAACTCTTTTATATAATTTTTACATTGTTAGTTCATCAAAATTAAACTTAAAATTATATTTGGTATTAAATAGTAAAAATTATATATGCATATTTAAAATTACATCAATATTTTAGAGATAATGGTTTAATTTGTTTTTTAAAAAAATGCAGCTTTTTGTTTGATTTATGCAAAACAAATTTATTTTAGGATGGCTTTTCGTTTTGTGGCCAAGACTCCTCCATGTACCCATTGCCATCAAGACCACACCATAATCACATATCTCTACCTCTTGCATGGCATCCTTTTTCTTCCCTCTTTACCATTTTCCGTTTTCTCTCTTGCTTTGACTTTGATCTCCATAGCATAGCTATGAGCTTGAGAACCTGTACTGAGTAACACGTTGCCTCGTAGCAGGCATGTGCAATGATATCTCCATAATCAATATTTCCATCTCTATCTCTAAAAACCAAAGGAGTTGAAGCCACCATTGGCAGGAGCAAATAGTCCATTGAATTGGCCTTGTAGATTGGACAATTGTGCTAGTGGTTATGTCAAAGTTGGGTACCCAAAACGTCAAAGACCATGGTAGCACTTCAATTGTTTTTGTGATGATTGTAAGAGAAAAGAAAAAAAAAAATCATTAATATTACGGTGATGCCACTGCATTTTCTCCATTTTCAGTTTTCTAACAATTGAGAAAACAGATGATGAAAAACGTGAAATTGACATTTTCAGTTTTGTGGGTGTTTAAGAAATATTTTTATGACAGCATTTTCTGAAAAACTCACCCAAATATATTTTCATATTCATTTCCATTTTTATTGAAAGTGAAAATAGAAAATGATCACACCAAACATGCTCTTAGACTCTCATTATTCCTGCCCGGGGTATGCTCCTTCTCAATCTCTCTCGTTCGTGCTTCTTCCTTGATCATAATCTACAATCTACAGATATAAAACAAATGTTGCTTATTATATGTATAGATTGAAGGGTGCTGCTCATTATACGTACAATCTCGAGGGAAGTTGTTGTATATGTTAAAAAATGAGTGATATTACAATGTTGTGGGGTTCTCTCTAGCCAGTTTTGAAGTTGCTTATTATATCACTCTTCGCTCTTCATTCTCTTTATATTTTTTTCTATTCCTTTTTATCATCTCGTGTTGCCATGTGAAGTAAAAAAGGAAAGAAAAGAAAAGCTTGTTATTGGTAAGCGGGCATTTATTTTAGATTTTTAAAAAAATATTATGAAACTTAAATTTTAGGTGTGTTCAGATGTGATTATTGACTCTCAGATGCATTTTTTTTCACCCAAAAAATTACTTTTTTTATATTTGGATATTTTTTAAAAATAATTTGAATATTAAAAAAATCAGTTTTAATTTTTTTTAAAAGCTAAAATGAGTAGCTTTTAAGAAAAATTAGTTTTCAGTTTTTTAATTTATATATAAAATTAAGTTTTATAATCACTTTTTTCAAAATCTAAAATAAATAAATTTTTTATATATATTTAAAAAAGTTAAAAACTAATTTTCTTAAGATTTTAATTATTTTTAAAAATTTATCCAAATATATGAAAAGTTTCACTTCAACATATGATTCAAACGCATCTAAGTCTTTCACTTTGAGCATATATTCATTACGGAAGAAAATGAAAACAGAGGAAGCATAAAAGCACCATGGTACTGTTTTGGAACCTCTTCAAATGGCTTCATTTTATCATTGCAATTAATCCAAATGGATTGGGGAAATGATAGAAACTATTAAGCCTTTTTCTTGTCTTGAAGCTGTTACATATATATAATTATGCTGGGTTTTATTTTCTACACCGATTAATGCAAGAACTTAATTTTTAGACAAAAACTCTAAGTTAGTCCTTAACTTTATAGTAGAGGATAAATTAGTCTCTCAGATTTAAAAAATCTCATATTAGTCACTCAAATTTTATAAATAGAGATAAATTTGTCATTTATAAAATCGTCATCTAATTTGTATCTTGTTGATTTAATTATGTATGATATTAACTTATTTATATATACTATTAATTTTTATGGTGTACCTAACTTGCTTCACTCCTCTAAATGAAGTCATTTAGATATTTTTTTTTCATCTACTATCTTATCATAACTCTCTATTCAAAAGAAAATATTTTGATTTAAGTTAACAATTGTTCTGCGTAGAACAGGAGAACGAGGCAAGTAGGATTCATTGTGAAAATTAATAGTATAAGCAAATAAGTTAATAGAATACGTAGATATTTTTATTTATATTTCATAGAACAGTTTAATAAAGCAATTAATATGAGATTTTTTAAATTTAAAAGACTAATTTATTCTCTTTTACGGATATAGAAGAGTAACATGCGGTTTTAGTCTAATTTTTAAATCTTTACCGTAATGGAAGAAGCCATGGCCGAAGGAGACTACATGGCGGTGGCCATTGTGTGGTGATTGAGTTGTTAGAGTACGTAGCGTGTCACATTTATCACGTGTACATATTAGAGATTCCGTTTGATATTTAACTTTTTCTTTTCTTCCACTTTTGACGTGGAAGTTGCATATTTAACTTTTTATTTTCTCTTTCGACGTGGTGGGTATATCTATGTATAGTTTGGCCCGTCATAATATTTAGTTCACTTTCACTCACGCAGATCATTCCTTTTTATATGGCTCTCTCTTTCTAGTGAGGCACAGTGGAGAAAAAAGTGGTCGCTCACATAACTTTTTAATGCAAATCGTGACGTTAATATGAGGTGGAAAATCAAAGTGAAAGCGAGTGCCAAATTCCTGTACGCCAAATTACGCGTAGTTTATCCTCACAGGCTCTTTAAAAATGGAAATCTGATCATAATTTGAACCGTAGAGGCCAGAATCATACAGTCAAAAAGGAAAAAGATTGGAAATCGACTTTGTGAATACCTCTTAAAGCCGTAAGCATGAATAATTTATTATAATGGGAGCCACTTGATTATGAAAACTCTACTAAAAGTTAAAATTGTCCAATATGCACGTAAATTAACAATTTTATATATAACATACTCTCCTTCTTTTACCTCTTTTAGGTTTAAAGTATAAACAATATGTTAAAAGGGGATAATAAACAACTATTATTAAGAGAATCAGATCGAACCGACCAATCTGAATGGGTTAATCGGGAATCGATCGCCTGACCGGTTCGATTGAGTAGCTGGAACTGGAGGGGTTCAAAACTGGTCAAAACCGGGAAAACCAGTGAATCGGACCGGTTCAACTAGGCCGAAGCTTTTGATTTTTTTTTTTTTGTTTCAAAGCTTAAATATTAATCTCTTGTTGCAGTCATAGAGCAAAAATGAAAAAAGGAACCAAAGAAGGGCACTGATAAAGATTGTTGAGTTATCCTTCTTCTCTCTCTCATTCGCAAACTGTTCATCATAAAACTTGCTGGTCACCAACAAATATTGTTTTCAAATACTTTTGTGACCGTGTTGTGAAATTGAGACTAGAAAAATTTTATATGGATTATGTTTATTCTTATAAACCTATGAATATATATATATATATATATATATATATATATATATATATATTTATGTTGATTATGTTAATATTAATTATTTAATATATTTTTTATATTCTAATTAATCATGAGTATATATTTATATATATTTTTTATTATATTTCGGTTGAACCGGCTGAACTTCTAAACCTTTGAACTAGTACCTTAACCGGTTCGATATCCAATCCGATTTTCTCTTCCTTGTAAACAACACTCTAATGGAAATTGTACATATAAGATAATTAGTGTAAAGTTATGCATACTTATCATCATTCAGAATCTAAACCCATGCACACACTTGTCCTGAAGTTAAATTTCCTCTTTAGAATCTCATCAAGATAACATATTATGGTGGGTGGTTGTGATAGTAATAAGTAGCTATTTTTTTATGGCTCATCGTTTTGGTGAAATATTTCTATTAGTTAATTGTATAAAATTGTTGTACATTTTGTCCTGAATTTAACAATTTAATCCTGAAAAAAATTTACTAATACTTTTGTTATTTGTTAACATTTATCCTGTTATAACATATTAGTCTATCCGTTAAATATCGAACTTCATTAGCTATTAATGGAAATTATTTTTTATTCAATTTTTTTTATAATATATATATGGCTTAAAGTGTAAAAACATCTATACTCTTTCAGTAGCTATATACGAGTTTTTTAGATATTGCAATGTAATGATAGAAGTTATATCAATGTAAAGGAATGTTAATAAATAAATTAATGTTAAAGTCAAAGCATTTGTGTATAAATATGATGTAGAACTAATGCTATCATCATATTTAATAACAGAAAAAATGTCTGTAGTTTTTTTCCGCCGTAGAATATGGAACTTTGAACAGAATCATGTTTTAGTAGAAAGTTGCAGCAACATCACTCATTAAGACTGGGATAAATGTTTGAATATTTAGCATTGGATTAGTGAGTGGTATTGAACGGTATTGCTGAGGACGTATGTATATAGGTGGACTTTACTTTATTGTTTCCGTTGAGTTGTTGAGAATGAGATGTGTCTGTATGAGGTGGATGGATGACTATTCAAACATGAGGCTTTTATCCCCTGATTATGCTCTTAGAAGGGTATTTAGAATGATAAGTAACCAATGGAAGGGCTGCTCTGCTATGCACTAAATTAGCTGAACCGGTTTTGGAGTGCAATATATTCGGAACAGTTATAAGTTGTTAGCGGATTTGATGGAGCACTTGCCACTTAATTGGCAGTTTTTTCAAATCCAACAATTATGGGAGTGATTTGCATCAGCTTGGTTTTTGGAATTGACTTGTGGGAATAGCATTCCTATAGTTTGGAGATGTAATTTCTTGTTGTTTTCTGATTCCTGAAACTGTGTCAACTATGCCTAGTCTTTTTTTTTTTTTTTGACAATTCAGAGAAGAGGGGTTAACCCCTAGGGGAAGCACAAAAAGAATGAGAATAAGCCAATAAGGTACACAGATCCAAAAAATATTCAAACATAAACACCAACAACTAAGGCTATTAACCTCCAACTCTTCAAAGAAAGCACCCAAAACAAGGCCGAAGCACCCAATAAAACTTCACAGCAATCATTCAAGTATTCAACAACTCCTCGTAGCAGCAAAATAGATAACAAAGCGCAAGAACTTCAAGCGCAAGAGGCAAGAGCCAATAGGGAATAGTAAACATGATAACCGAGTACAGGAAGACTAACTCCATAAAGCAAGAACTCCAACAGGGTTGACAGATATGCAATTATTCTTCACCCATACATAGCATCAATTACAAGACACAACAACACTGCAGCCAACAGAACCAGCAAAACTAGAAAAAAGAGGTGCAACCACAACACCACCACCAATAACTCAAATAAAAAGACAGCAACCAACACAAAACAACAGCAGCACCTTTTCCAAGTCTTCCATACTCTTTTTTAATGATAATTGAGAACAAGAAAGGCTTAACCCAAACGGAAACAAGAAAATTCCAAAAACGTCCAGGAGAAAACAAATGTAAACAGCAGCAATATGCTACGACCAAGACATGTCTAATTGCGCCTGAAGATCCAACACCAATGCAACACCACCACCAGAGCATAATTCAGACATCATATTCTCTTATAAGAAATGAGTAAAGAGGGGCAACTGTGAACACTCGATTTTATCCGGCTCACAAATAAAAATCCAAAATTTGCATATTTCATTAATGAATTTTCTTTATACTCTTTCCATTTAGTTCTGGTAAATAAAAAGAAAAAATTGTTGTTCAGCCCGTTCCTACATAATAATAATAATAAAGGAAGCCCAAACATTTCAGCCCATGCCTTTTCATGAAAAGAGCGTCCAATCCGTTCATTTTAGTCCATTCTCTCTAAAAAAAAAAAACAATAAAATAAAAAATAAAATGAAAAAGAGACAAAGAGAAGTCACGGTTTGCATATTGAAAATTCCACCTCCTGCATACGACAACAATGTTCAAACAGGAATGATGCCAGTGGTATGTCAACAAAATAAAACAAAGAGGGGAGTGGCGAGAGTGGCAGGCATCATGATCAGTATTCCCCTACACAATGATGAAGATTTACAATGATGAAAGTTGGCAAAGTGATGGGGGTCTTTCCCTTTACTTGATGGCGGATACATATAAAAATTAGCATTTTTTGGCTACGAAAAAAAAACTAGTCATTTTTGGCAGAGTCTTTGACAGAAAGGAAAAAATGAGAAAATCATAAGGACAAATCCTTCACTCTTCTTACTCCTTAGCAACACCAGAGATATCTTCTCAGCCTCCTGCATCAATCAGAGCAAAGGAAAATCAAACAAGAAAAAAGGTAGAGTTGTCTTACATTGGTTAGAGTCGCATTTCTTTTACCAACTAATTTGTTTGTGAAACCAACCTCATAAAACAAACATATTCCAAACCCCATAACCAAATCTCATCCACACTCAATCCGTGAATACAATTCCTCCAATATCCACTACATAGACTCAATCAACCCAAAAAAAAAAAAAAACAAAACAAACCTCTATTCCAAACATTTTTCAGCCAAATTCCAAACAAAGAAAAAAAATCAATTCACCAAATACATTCTAGACCACCACACACTGACAACAAACACCAACTGAACTCCAAAAAGAAAAATGAGAGAAAGAAGGGAATAGTGGTCGTGGTGGTTACCTCCACGGGAATGGCTGCCGCAGCCCCAACTCTCTGCCCTTGGCAAATGGTGTTTCCCCTTTCTCAGCCTTCATTTTTGGGGCCCTCCTCCCCTGCCTAGCCGCACGGTGTCTTCTTCCTCTCCTCTCCAACAGCCGTGCGTCCCCCCTCTCTCGGCTTCCATCTTCGCGCCACCTCCCCTCTCCTCTCACACTGTGCACGAACCCCCTTAGCGCTGCGGTCTCCTCCATCATGCTGATGCCGTCCCTCGCGACCTCCTCCTCCTTCCCTAAGCCATCATACGACCTTCGCCCAGCCGAGAGGGAAGCTACCACGGGAATCCCCTCCTCCAAAACAACCCCTTTACCATGTCAGCCCCACTGCCATCGGGGCCGATGAAGCCGCGCCTCCCCCGCCCGCGATGCAATGAGCAGCACGGACCTCTAACCCAGCCACCACCGCCAGCGCTCCGTCACGAACGCCATAGCCGCGCGGTTCGTCCAATCGCCATGGGTCTCGCCTCCTTGCTAGCGGCGTGGCTCCTCTATCTCCGCCTCGTGCTCTCTCTCAATCTCTTTCGATCTTTCTTTCTCACTCTCTAGATCCTTCTCTATGTTTCATTCCCTCTCTCTTTCTTACTCTCTATCTCTCGCCCACTCTTTCTTTCTCTCCCTCTCTCAGCATCCGTGTGAGTGTGTGAGTGTGTGTGAGTGTGTGCGTGTGTTAGTGTTGTGTTTGTGTGAGTGTGTGTGGGGTAGGGTAGTATTAGGTTAATAAATTAATTTTAGATAAAATTAGTTAATTTTTGGCCAGGAACATATTAGGGAATTAGATTAAGAGTTTATTTGTTTAGGTTGGGTTTGTTTGTTGGAGTAATGTATTTTTAAAACTTTTAAGTCCTTTTTGTATGAGCTTAGAATTTTTATTAGGTTTAGATTAACTTAGGGTCAAGAGCAAATAAATAAATCTTTTTAATTTGAACTTGAAAATAAAAAGGAAAAAGTAAGTTTTATTTTTTTTAAGTTAAAAATGAATTCTTGAGTGTTTTGTTTAATTTATCTCTAACTAATTTTTTTGATAAAAATATGATAATAAGATTAATTAAGCTGTGACGGCTTGTTAATTTTACGTTCTGGAATATTTTAGTCATGACATACTGATATTCTAAATTTTTTAAAATAAAAACAATCAATTCATAATTTTTTTTTTAAGAACTACGTGACTTTGAATTCCTCATCGCACCGGAGGATACGTAGGAGCAGGTGATTCCTGTCAAGTCAAAATTAGATTTTATTAGGTTATTTTATGTTATTTTATTTCTGATTTGTAAATAATTATTATCTTTGTTTACTTATAAATATTAATTATTTTTTATTGTTATGTATTATTTTTAAATTTTAGTTAATAATCAGATTGTTTTAAATGAGGATGTTAATTTAGCCGTGACGGCTTATTAACTCAGTTAAACATCTGAGCTGTGACAGCTTGATGTTTTAAATTTTCAAACAAAAATTAGTTTTTTTAGTTTGTATTACTTGTAAATATTTTCTTTAATATCTTTTTTTATTCTTTGAATTGTAAATTAATTAATTATTTGTTAAATATTTTATTAATTTAGCCGAGACGGCTTGTTAACTGAATATTTTGGACATCTAAGCTGTGACAGCTTGATGTTTCAAAATTTTCAAGCTAAAAATAAGTTTTTATGACGTCATTTTATTGTGTTTAGCATGTAAATATTTTTGTCCGTTATTATTATTATTATTAATATTTTATTATTATTATCATTATTATTATCCTTTTTCTTTATTATATTAATTTGAGTTAATCATTGAAGTGTATATATTTTATTTCAAACAAAGAGGTTAATTTAGCCGAGACGGCTTGTTAACTGACATTTTAGAATATCTGAGTTGTGACAACTTGATGTTCTATTTTCTTTATTTTTAAAAAAACATAAATAAATATTTTGAAAGGTTATTAATAATTTGCACAATTAATTAAGGTACCGTTTAAAGACGGGTGTATTAGGGGTGCTGTAGGATTAAGTTCCTACCCTTCCCTAAGCATAACCGACTCCCGAATTCAGATCTGGTTTCAAAGATCATTTTCTTTAAATTAAATGGTTTTTTTCCATAATTTTTCCAATTAAATAAAATTTGGTGGCGACTCCATTTCAAATCAAAAAATCATTTTTCGCCATCCCCATCGCGATCCCGGTTGCGACAGATGGCGACTCCACTAGGGACAGTTTGAGAGTCAGGCCTGATATAATTGATTGTGCATATTATTTTAATCTCACTTTTTCCTTTTATTCTATTTTATTTTGTATATAGAATTTTGTCATCATTATGTTTGGATTTATTTTTACCACTATCTTTGTACATATTTTTATATATTTATCTCTTTGTAACTACCTAGGATAGTAGACTTTTATTCTATTTGTATATATTTATTTTGTTCTTTATGAGCACCTTAGGATAGAGGAATTTTTGTTCTATTTGCATAAATTTGTTTATTTTTGTTTCTTTGTGATCACCCTAGGATAGAAAAATTTTGCTCTATTTGTATATATTTATTTATATTTAATTCTTTTGTGACTACCTTAGGATAGAAGACTTTTTATTCTATCTGTATATATGTATTTTTGTTTCTTTGCACTCTAGGATAGAAGACTTTGTTCTATCTGTATATATCTATTTTGGTTTCTTTGCACTCTAGGATAGAAGACGTTTGTTCTGTATTGTCTATTTTGCAGGTGTTGTCATGGGTAGTTTTAGGATTCCAGGTTTGTATGCTCTCTTCACACACAACACTCACACCTTAATCACACACGAGTGGGGCCCTATACCCGGGTCTGAGTGCAACTTGAGATAGGTAAGAGATTGTGTAGTGGTAGCCATTTTGGATGTTCATCCTGTTTGGTTATTGCGAAAATCTCGTCTAGAGTGTGACTCTTTTGTGAATATTCCACACCTAGTGGTTTACCTGCTGTTGTGGATAATATTCCGAAATGAGCCTTAACTCTAGAGGCCGTAGAATCCTGAGTATATAGATCCACCTGTTGCAAGTGTTCACATAGTAGAATAACCATAGAACTATAGATTGACCTCCAGAGCTCAACTCAAATAGGACACAAAGAGAGCATACTCTTTCTTTAATTTATTTCTTTGTACATAAATTCTTTAACATGATCAAAGAATTTGTTATTTCCTTTTCCTTTTAAATGAAAAATCATCACATATTTTTTCCGGTTTACCAGGTTTGTTAGAGAATCATATCAAAGTCTTGTTGTGAGTATCTTTGGAAAATGGAAACAAACATGAGATCAAACAATCATGAAAGGGAAAAATTGAAAAAGACGTTACATCTTAAAGCTAAGAAGCCTGACATAGAAGGTCTGAGATCCCTAGGTCAACTGTTGAGCATGCCGCAACGTCTTTCTCTAGCAAGGAAGTATGGAAAAGTTTTGAATCTGTTAAAGGTGGAAGAACAGGTAGAGGCAATCACAGCATTGGCACAGTACTATGATCCTCCTCTCCGATGTTTTACTTTTCAAGACTTCCAGTTGGCACCAACTCTTGAAGAATTTGAGCGAATCTTGGGGTTACCACTAGAAGGGGAAAAACCTTATCACTACCAAGGCCATTATCCTTCCTTACATACAGTAACAGCTATATTAAAGATCAATGTAAAGGATTTGCATGAAGCTCAAAGGTGTAGAAATGGGACCAATGGATTCCCAAAGGATTATTTGGAGAAGCATATGCATGGCTTAGCTGGAGCTAAAGATTGGGACACTTTCTTGGATGTATTGGCTCTCACTGTTTATGGTATTGTTCTGTTTCCAAATATTGAAGGCTTTGTGGACTTCGCGGCTATTGATGTATTTCTGGCTCGAAAATTTCATGGTCATAATCCTGTTCCAACCCTCTTGGCAGATGTTTATTGTACCTTAAATTTTTGCTATGAGAGGAACGGCAAAAGAATTTTATGCTGTCTGCCAATGTTGTATGTATGGGCCACTGCACATGTATTCCAGAGAAGTTACAAGGCGTCCTGTCCGATTGAAGATCTAAAAATGCATCATATTAAGAAGAAAAGCGGACAAGAATGGGCTCAAGACCTGGCCAAATTAAATGAAAAGATGATCCGATGGTACCCTTGGTGGGAGGATGGGCAGACTTTGATCTATCAGTGTGGAAGCTTCTCAAATGTTCCCCTCATGGGCACTCGAGGATGCATAAATTACAATCCGGTATTGGTATTGCGTCAACTTGGTTACCCCATGATGGGACCACCTTTGGAAGCTGCAATCACTCCATTTGCCTTATATTACTTGGACTCTGATGATATTGGCCTACTACAGAAAGTTCGATCTGCTTGGAACAATGTGGTCAGAAAAGGAAAAGAGTTGGGAGTTAGAAGCTGTGCAGTGAAGGAAAGCTACAGTCAATGGGTCAAAAACAGGGCTCAAGAGGTTAAGCTGCCATTCAGAGTTTTGATAATCACTCCTCCCGACAAAGAATCGTCCTCATATTCTGGTGAAAATAAAGGGATCAGAGAAATGAAGGAAATGCTAGACAAGATCAGGCAAGAAAAGACGCAAATTGAGGTCGAATTGAAAGGTGTTCACCACAATTATGCATTTCTGAAACGAGAAAATGCCGAAAGAGATCAAATTTTGGAAGGAACAAGTAAGAAGTTGAAAATTGGGCACAACCACATGATGAAGACCAAGGAATGCCTCCAAGCTGCTAATAAAGAGCTAGGCCTTCGAAGGCAAGAGCGTGATCGAGCATTAGCTGAAAACCAACAATTAAAGAAGCTGCTTCATAATGCCAAAATCGCTGAGGAAGCTGCACTAGCAGGAGGGGAACAAATGAAACAGGAAATAAGAGAGATAAGCAAGGAATACCAGAGGAAGATTGGGGAACTAAAACAACACCTGAAAAATGAGACCATGAAATTTCAGGCTGCCTTAGGAGAAGAAAAGAAAAGAGTTACAGATTTGGAATTTGAGGTGCAACACCAAAGTCATATCATTCATGAGTTGAAGATTCATTTTTCAAAGTCATGTGGCTAGCTAACACAGCAATAGAAGACGTTCCAAGATACCTGGAAATAGCTAAGCAAGAAATTATCCCTTTCAAGACCCCAACTGGACTTCGCAACTTTGTCAACTACTGCAAAGATTTGGTTGGAAGGATGAAACAAATAATTGCCGAAAGAAGTTGAAGAGGCATTATCTTTTAGTGATGATGTTTTTAGGGATCGATATCTGGCTTTATGATGTACTTCTTTTGTCATTTCTCGAAATGGATGTAAAATAAATTATGATTGTAATATACTACTATGATGAATGAATGGTTGTTTCATTGTTTGGTCTTATGGCAATATCCATTAAAGATAACTTAGTACCTTTGAACGAGACGTTCTGGGGAAAAGTTATAACCGAAGATACTCACATCAAGACTCAACACGATTGACAATCTCTAACAAATTGCAATATTTTTATCTTTTTACTTAAATATATATATATATTTTTAACAGAGGTGAAACATCGCAACCATTAGGCGCCCAAGGAAAGAAAATACCGATCTAACTCGTGTTCATAACACCAGAGCTCGGGCCAAGATGGCGGGTGGTAATGGTGGATCGGGAACAATCATCCCAGCTGCAAATGCTTCCGAATCGGAAAGAAATTTGGGCTTAGAAGTTGATGCAGTGAGGGGAAAGTTGAATGAAATGTCAGTCAACCAACTAAAATTGGAGGAGATGATAAGAGCCATGAAGGAGTCGATTGACTTATTGGGAGCTAATCAAAGCCGAGACCTGGTGAATGCATCAGTCGATGTACAACCAGACGCTGCAATACTAACTGTACCTGGGGCATCAAATGCGGCTATAAATGTCACTCAAGGGATGAATGATGGGGACGGGATTCCGAATAACTCTCATGGGCAACCACCACCCACAATGCCATTAGTAATCCCTATTGGAGAAGGCTATCGTCCATTAGAGAATGTTCATATTGATGGACATGGGCACGCTACCCCTATTTGGGAGCCACCTTGTGTTGTCATCCAAAAGCAACCATTTTCCTCGGAGAATAGCCGTGCAGAGGCAGAAAAGGACAAGTTCAAAGAAGAATGGATGAAGAAGATTCAGGATCAAATTAAAGCCATCCAAGGGCCTAACACTTATGGCTATATGGAAATTGAGCAGCTCTGCCCTCCTATCGATGCAGTGGTTCCAAAAGACTTCAAGATTCCTGACTTCTCAAAGTATGATGGAACGGGTAACCCTTTGTTTCATTTGAAGAGTTATTGTACCAAGATGTCAATCTGGTCTAAAGATGAAAAGTTTCTCATTAGCTTTTTCCATGAAAGTTTAACCGGACCGGCTCTAGAATGGTATATTCAATTAGACCATTCAAAGATTTCTAGCTGGAGAGAACTGGTCAACCAATTCATGAATCAATACAAGTTTAACATGGAAATAGTACCAACTAGAGAACAGTTGAGCACGATGCAGAAAAAGAATGATGAATCTTTTAAGCAATATGCTCAAAGATGGAGAGCTTTGGCTGCTCAAGTGCAACCACCACTTATCCTATCCGAAATGTGCTCGTACTTTTTAGGAACCTTGGGATCTCCTTATATCGGAGCCATGGCAGGAGCAGCATACAAAGATTTCTCTGAGTTGATCACTGCTGGAGAAAGAATTGAGAATTTAGCCAAAACAGGTAAACTCCCATGGGCAAGGAAGACACAAGGAAAAGTTTCCCACCAAGGAAGAAGGAGACTGATGCAAACTATGTGCAGAGTCAGCAACCCTTTAACCCAAGACACATACCAATGCACCCAAGACCCCAAACACCACCATATCAAGCTTCAACTACTCCTTACCCATTCTACCAAACCACACAAACCACAAATACCATCCCATACTCCCAACCTCAAGTCAATAACATCCACATACGACCATACCAACCAGCTTGACCAACATACGCCTACAACTCAACCGTGCATCCTCAGAACTTCTCAAACACCACACCACCACGACCAAATGCTCAAAATCAAAGTCGTTCCCGATTCCAGAATTTGCCACCTTTCCCTAAACTATCCATTTCAAACGCTGATCTCTTTCAATGATTAGTTGATGCCCACTTGATCTCGGCTTATCCTGTACCCCCATTAGAACCACCATATCCAGCTTGGTACAACCCGAACCTTACTTGCAAATACCATATGGACATAGCAGGGCATTCAATTAAAGATTGCGAAGGCTTCAAGACGGCAGTAAAAAGACTGATTGCTTGTGATAGACTAGACTTTCAAGAGGAGTCAAAACCAGATATTGTCCATAATCCAATGCCAAATCATGAAAGAGGAGGTCGGGTAAATGTTGTGGAGAAAGAAGAACCCCTGATAAAGAAGGTTTTAAATCTCAAAACACCCATGGAGAGAATTTTTGTTGGCTTTGAATGAGTCTGGTTACAACATCACGGCATCTGATCCGACAATAAAGGAGAATGAGAAATATGACATGAATTCAAGCTGCCTGTATCACTGTGGGGCCCTTGGCCATGACATCGAAAATTGCTGGGATTTCAAGGCTCGGGTACAGGGATTACTCAACTTAGGAGTAATACAAGCAAAGAATGGGCTAAATATACCTGATGAGGTGAATGTAATTGAACCTTTTGTTGTTCGAGTGCCACCACTTAATGTAGCTCCCAAGCCAGAAAAAGTGGTCATCACTGTCAAGAAACCTACACCATTTGAGTACAAGAGTACACATGTTGTGCCTTGGAATTATGAGACTCAGGTAAATACGAGTGGAGACATAGGGGAAACCTCGAAGGCCCGAGCAAATGAAGAGGTGACTGGTGTCATGGAAGTGAAAGGAATAACAAGAAGTGGAAGAGTTTATGGGTCTGGAGAGTTGGAAAAAGGGAAGTTTGTCCATGAAGGGTACGCTGGAAAAAGTTCAGATTCAGAAAGGAAGGAAAAGGAAGATGAAAAAGAAGAGTTCCTAAAGATAATGAAGCAAAGCGAGTATGATATTCTAAAGCAATTAAAGAAGACTCCCGCTAGAATATCTCTTTTATCATTAATCATGTCGTCTGAACCTCATCGAAAGGCAGTAATAAAAGTTTTGAAGGAAGCTTATGTCAAGCCTGACGTTTCATCGGAAAACGTGGTGAATATGGTTGATCCAGTGAAACGTGTTAGCATGATTACGTTTTCAGATGAAGAAGTTGTTTCACAGGCTAACCCACGGGCACTATACATAACCCTCAAATGTAAAGGTTACATAGTGCCCAGAGTTCTCATTGATGGAGGATCAGGATTGAATGTCTTACCTGTGTCAACTTTGAGCTATTTGTCGATGAGTAAGGATGATATACTGCCACAAATGATGGTAGTGAAAGCTTTTGACGGAGCGAAGAAAAGCATCCTTGGGGAGATGATGTTATTACTGGAAATTGGCCCGAGCAAATTCGAGGTATTGTTCCAAGTGATGGAGATCGAATCGGACTACAATATGCTACTCGGAAGACCATGGATAAATGGTATTGGTGTTGTCCCTTCAACCTTGCATCAGAAGGTCAAATACATTGAGAATGGATCGGTCGTCACAATCCATGGAGAAAAAGAGATCCTAGTATCCAAACCAATGACATTGCCATATGTTGAAAATGTGGAGCTAGTGGAAAGCAGTTCATGGCACAACTTGGAGGCAGTAGGATTGAGACAAGAGCAAGATAAGGCCCTAATGCAAAATCAGGTAGTGGCTCACATCATGGTCAAGAGCGGATATCTGGAAGGAAAAGGACTAGGACTACAACTGCAAGGCTCCCAAACTCCCATATCGGTGCCAGAAAAGGCTAACCGATTTGGTCTAGGATATGAGACCTCTCTGGATGACAAGATGAGCGCCTTGGCTCTGGAACAGAATAAACAGAAAGGGAAAATGAAGCTGATTCCTCACTTGAAAGAGACATTCCCTGGTCCAGTTGAAGTGATTATGGCCGGTGAAGTTCGCTCCCCTTGTTATTTCTCCATCATCAACACCTTGGATGCTGAGAAAATTGAGGAAATCAACAAAGTCCAGGTTGCTAGCAATGATGAGATGCTGATGAACTGGACAGCTGAACCAATGCTTGATGTTATTGCTGAAAAGTAATTTGTTGGGTTGTATTATTCAAGAATTATTTATGCTTTTGTTTATGCTACTCAGAGATATCATTTGAATGAATTTGCATGATTTTCAATAATCTTTATATATGTTTTCCATTTTCCTCGTTTCTATTTCTATTCCTTTTGATTTCTCCTTTTCTGTTATGTTTTTCCCTTACCATTCTCAGTTCGTTAATTTTCATTTTCCATGTTGTTTTATAATCCACCATTTGGTTTATCATTCCAATCCACCACAATTACTTTCCAGGAATTTGAATGTCATAGAAATTTTGCCACATGAAAAGGAATTTGGGAGCTTATCAATTGATTCTCTTGCTGCACTTGACTACGATAACCATGAGTTTGAGGATGATGAAGAAGCTATTGAACAGTTTTCAAACCTCCTGGATTATTCAGAAAAGGGATTTTACTTAGACAATGAGGTGTTTGAGGTGATTAACATGGGCACTGAAGAAGACAAAAAGGAGCTGAAGATAGTGGAAAATCCTGAACGCACAGAAATGGTTGCATTGTTCAAAGAATTCTTGGATGTATTTGCATGGTCCTATCATGATATGCCAGGATTAGACCCAGAGATTGCTTCACACAAGATTCCTTTGTATCCCGAAGATGAGCCAAAGAAGCAAAAGTTGAGAAGAATGCGACCGGACATGTCATTAAAGATTAAAGAGGAAGTGACTAAACAGCTGGAGGCTGGATTTTTGGAGGTATCAAGACACACTGATTGGGTGGCCAACATTGTACCCGTGCCTAAAAAGGATGGGAAGGTCAGGATGTGTGTAGATTATCGGGATTTGAATAAGGCTAGCCCGAAAGATGATTTTCCTCTACTCCACATTGATGTCCTTGTTGATAATACTGCTGGAAATCACCGATTTTCCTTTATGGACGGATATTCTGGGTATAATCAGATTCCCATGGATATTCATGACAAAGAAAAAACTACTTTCATAACACCGTGGGGAAAATTTTGCTATACGGTCATGCCGTTTGGATTGAAAAATGCCGGTGCCACCTACCAACGTGCCATGGTCGCATTGTTCCATGACATGATGCATAAGGAGATTGCAGTGTATGTAGATGATATGGTTGCTAAGTCTAAGGAGGGAGAAAGTCATGTGACAGTTCTGCGAAAGTTGTTTGAAAGGCTCAGAAAATACAAGTTGCGGTTGAATCCGAATAAATGCATTTTTGGAGCTTCTACAGGGAAGTTACTCGGGTTCATTGTCAGCAGAGAAGGGATAAAAGTGGATCCTGACAAGGTGAAGGCAATACAAGAGATGTCTGCTCCCCAAACTGAACGAGAAGTGAGAAGTTTTCTTGGAAGGCTCAATTACATTGCTAGATTTATTGCCAATTTGACTAGTACTTGTGAGCCTGTATTCAAGTTGCTACGAAAACATCAACCTGGGGAGTGAAATGAAGAATGCCAAGAAGCTTTTGATAAAATAAAAGCTTATTTAATGAAGCCTCCTATTCTGGCCCCACCCGTACCAGGCCGTCCTTTAATATTGTACCTCACAGTGTTGCCCACGTCTCTTGGGGCAATGTTAGGACAATATGATGAGTCCGGAAAGAAAGAGCAGGCGATTTATTATCTAAGCAAGAAGTTTAATGACTGTGAATCCCGTTATCTGAGATTGAAAAAACTTGTTGTGCGTTAGTGTGGACATCCAAGAGGTTGAGGCAATACATGTTATACTATACTACCTGGTTAATCTCTCGAATGGATCCATTAAAATACATATTTGATAGTCCCCATGTTTCATTGAGAATGTCAAAATGGCAAGTGATGCTGTATGAATTTGATATCAAATATGTGACTCAGAAGTCCATCAAGGGAAGTGCAATTGCTGATCATCTAGCTGAAAATCCTCTTGAGGATATACAGCCTATCATGCCTGAATTCCCTGATGGTGAGGTGTTAACAGTGGAAAAAGATGGGATAAAAGAGGAGAATGTATGGAAAATGTACTTTGATGGGGCCGCCAATATGAATGGGTGTGGAATAGGAGCTGTAGTAGTGTCACCAGCTGGAAAACAGTACCCAGTTTCCATCAAGTTAGATTTTGAATGCACCAACAACATCGCAGAATATGAAGCATGCGCGAATGGTTTGCAAGCTGCAATTGACCTAGGGATCAAAGAGTTAAAGGTGTTTGGAGATTCTACGCTCATAATCTACCAAGTTAATGGAGAATGGCGTACGAAGGATCCAAAACTGGTGCCTTATCAAAAATACTTATCTCGATTAATTGAACAATTTGATGATGTGTCATTTTCTCACTTAACTCGAGACCATAACCAATTTGCGGATGCATTGGCAACCCTGGCTACAATGACAAAATTGGAAGTCCATACCAATGTCCAACCCATCCACGTAGAGGTGCAAAGTGAACCGATATACTGTGACAATGTGGAGATTGAGCCAGATGGCCAACCATGGTATTATGACATCAAGCAGTACATTCAAAAAGGAGAATATCTGACTGGAGCGAATGAAGTGCAAACAAAAACAATTTGACGATTGGCCATGGCCTTTTTCCTAAATGGTGAAGTCCTTTACAAGCGGAGTCATGACACTACTCTCCTCAGATGTGTAGATGCTCATGAAGCTCGAATGATTATGACTGAAATCCACGAAGGAATCTGTGGAACCCACGCTAATGGGCATATGATGGCACGCAAGATCCTAAGAAGTGGATATTATTGGTCTACTATGGAGAATGACTGCATCAGTTATGTTCGAAAGTGTCATAAATGTCAAATATATGCAGACCGAGTCAATGCTCCTCCATTTCCATTACACAACATGGTATCTCCTTGGCTTTTCTCAATGTGGGGCATGGATGTCATCGGCCCAATCAATCCCAAAGCCTCAAATGATCATTGTTTCATCTTGGTGGCGATAGACTATTTCACAAAGTGGGTGAAAGCCACTTCATATGCTAACATCACACAAAAAGTATTTCTTAGATTCATCAAAAGAGATATTATCTGCAGATATGGGATTCCAGAAAGAATTATCACAGATAATGCTCCTAACCTCAATGGTGCTGAAGTTCAAAAGTTATTTGAGACTTTCAAAATCAAGCATCACAACTCAGCTCCTTATAGGCCTCAAATGAACGGTGCGGCTGAAGCAGCAAATAAGAATATCAAGAAAATCATCGCCAAGATGGTGGTGAATTACAAAAACTGGCATGAAATGCTGCCATATGCTTTGCACGCATATCGAACCAATATACGGTCAAGTACTGGAACAACTCCTTTCTCATTGGTATATGGAATGGAAGCTGTATCTCCTATAGAAGTGGAAATCCCGTCCTTAAGGGTTCTGATGGAGTCTGAGTTAGAAGAATCTGAATGGGTAAAGACTCGATATGAACAGCTGAACATGATCGAAGAGAAAAGACTGGCAGCTATTTGTCATGGCCAATTGTACCAAAGTAGAATGGCTAAGGCTTTTAACAAGAAAGTCCGTCCTAGAGATTTTTATCCAGGAGATTTGGTTCTGAAGAAAATTCTTCCTAATCAAGAAGATGCACGGGGAAAATGGGCCCCGAGCTATGAAGGTCCTTACATTGTCAAACAAGCGTTCTCAGGTGGAGCGTTGATTTTGCAAAACATGGATGGACAGGAATTGCCCAAACCAATTAACACTGATGCAGTCAAAAGGTTTTATGCTTGAAAATATGTTGAAAAAGCCCGTTAGGTTGAAAACTCGAAAGAGCGACCTAAGCAAAAGTTAGGGTAATATGAAAAGAAAAAGAAAAAGAAAAAAAACAAAAGAGAAGAGCTCGTTAGGTTGAAAACTCGAAAGAGCAACCTAGGCAAAAATTAGAGCAAAAAGATAAGTATCATCTCAAGCAACCTACACTGGGGCAATTTTTAGTGTTGAATTTGTCCAGTGAATCAAATAGCCCAAGACTAAAACTGGGGCAATTGTTCGAAAAAGAAGGGTCTGAAGACATTATCGAAGATCGTGGCTATGGTGTTCAACTTGCTGTAAGAAATCGATTGAATGAGCCGCAAAGAACCGGAACTGGGGCAAAATTTCATGTCTCTCACAGTCTTGTCTTTTGCTTTTATGTTGTTCCCACCTTTCAAATATCTTGTCATCCCATACACCAAGCAATAAAGATGTCTATTCAACTAACCTTTTCATTTCCTTTTCAAATGCATGTTTATTTATGATGTCTCGAGTAAGCATGAATTTAAGTTTAAAGTTATACAACTTAATAATTCTTACAGCAATACATCCATGGCTAGCATCACACCAAGAAAATTCAAAAGTTTCAGTTAAATTTGGCAGAAAAGCAATTATCATCCTAAACAAAGGAAAAGGGAAAGAAGTAAGCAAAGGTCCCGAAGTAAAGAAAGTCTATGTCAGGAAGTCCAGCGCATGAATTACAAGTTTGATCGGTTATAGTTTTCCTGGAGGCTCGCTTGATATGGTTATGGTTAGTTTTCTGAAATAAAATGAAAATTGATGACTTGTACATATAATTAAAAAAAAAAGAAAGAAAAGATAATGTGAAAATCGTTGTTTTCCATGATTGCCATCATTTAATTTTACAGTCGGCCTCAAATTGCCACTTTTATTCTCATGTCAGCCTCAGATTGTCAATTTACATTCCTGTCGGCCTCAGATTGCCAGTTTACTTTCCAGTCGGCCTCAGATAGCCAGTTTACTTTCCAGTCGGCCTCAGATTGCCAATTTACATTTCATGTCGGCCTCAGATTGCCAATTTACATTTTCTGTCGGCCTCAGATTGCCAATTTACTTTCCTGTCGGCCTCAGATTGCCAATTTACTTTTCAATCAACCTCAGATTGCCATTTACATTTCTAGTCGGCCTCAGATTGCCACTTTACTTTTCATGTCGGCCTCAGTTGCCAATTTACAATTCCAGTCGGCCTCAGTTGCCACTTTTTATTTTCATGTCGGCCTCAGATTGCCATCATTTAATTTTACAGTCGGCCTCAAATTGCCACTTTTATTCTCATGTCGGCTTCAGATTGCTAATTTACATTTCATGTCGGCTTCAGATTGCCAATTTACTTTCCAGTCGGCCTCAGATTGCCAATTTACATTTCATGTCGGCTTCATATTGCCAATTTACTTTCCAGTCGGCCTCAGATTGCCAATTTACATTTCATGTCGGCCTCAGATTGCCAATGTACATTTCAGTCGGATTCAGATTGCCAATTTACAATCCCAGTCAGCCTCAGATTGCCAATTTACTTTTCCAGTCGGCCTCGGATTGCCATTGTTTTCAATTTTCTATCGCTTGTTGACTCGTATCCAGTTGGTCACAAGATTTTTATTTTCCTATCCTTGTGGACCCATATCCAGTTGGTCGCAAGTCAACCCCTGTTAGCCTCTAAATTTACAGTCAATCTCTGTTGATTTTTATCTCTTTGTCTGTCCCACATGAGTTTCACAGTTCATATCACTCATATATCTTGATTTCTAAATTGCATCATTCATTGCATATGCCTCTTATAAGCATTTAGTTTCCCTTGCCAGTCGAATTTAGTTTTTTGTTATTTGCATTTCATGCATTCCCGACCAAAATCAATGTTCATGTCTTTACCTATTCCTTATGAAGACAATATGTAAAACTTATGTTTTTCATATTCTCTTATAAGAAATGAGTAAAGAGGGGCAACTGTGAACACTCGATTTTGTCCGACTCACAAATAAAAATCCAAAATTTGCATATTTCATTAATGAATTTTCTTTATACTCTTTCCATTTAGTTCTTGTAAATAAAAAGAAAAAATTGTTGTTCAGCCCGTTCCTACATAATAATAATAATAAAGGAAGCCCAAACATTTCAGCCCATGCCTTTCCATGGAAAGAGCGTCCAATCCGTTCATTTTAGTCCATTCTCTCTAAAAAAAAAAAAAACAAACCTCTGTTCCAAACATTTTTCAGCCAAATTCCAAACAAAGAAAAAAAATCAATTCATCAAATACATTCTAGACCACCACACACTGACAACAAACACCAACTGAACTCCAAAAAAAAAATGAGAGAAAGAAGGGAATAGTGGTCGTGGTGGTTACCTCCACGGGAATGGCTGCCGCAGCCCCAACTCTCTGCCCAGCCGCGGCAGCGGTGTTTCCCCTTTCTCAGCCTTCATTTTTGGGGCCCTCCTCCCCTGCCTAGCCGCACGGTGTCTTCTTCCTCTCCTCTCCAACAGCCGTGCGTCCCCCCTCTCTCGGCTTCCATCTTCGCGCCACCTCCCCTCTCCTCTCACACTGTGCACGAACCCCCTTAGCGCTGCGGTCTCCTCCATTATGCTGATGCCGTCCCTCGCGACCTCCTCCTCCTTCCCTAAGCCATCATACGACCTTCGCCCAGCCGAGAGGGGAAGCCAGCCGCCGGGAATCCCCTCCTCCAAAACAACCCCTTTACCATGTCAGCCCCACTGCCATCGGGGCCGATGAAGCCGCGCCTCCTTGCGATGCAATGAGCAGCACGGACCTCGAACCCAGCCACCACCGCCAGCGCTCCGTCGCGAACGCCATAGCCGCGCGGTTCGTCCAATCGCCATGGGTCTCGCCTCCTTGCTAGCGGCGTGGCTCCTCTATCTCCGCCTCGTGCTCTCTCTCAATCTCTTTCGATCTTTCTTTCTCACTCTCTAGATCCTTCTCTATGTTTCATTCCCTCTCTTTTTCTTACTCTCTATCTCTCGCCCACTCTTTCTTTCTCTCCCTCTCTCAGCATCCGTGTGAGTGTGTGAGTGTGTGTGAGTGTGTGCGTGTGTTAGTGTTGTGTTTGTGTGAGTGTGTGTGGGGTAGGGTAGTATTAGGTTAATAAATTAATTTTAGATAAAATTAGTTAATTTTTGGCCAGGAACATATTAGGGAATTAGATTAAGAGTTTATTTGTTTAGGTTGGGTTTGTTTGTTGGAGTAATGTATTTTTAAAACTTTTAAGTCCTTTTTGTATGAGCTTAGAATTTTTATTAGGTTTAGATTAACTTAGGGTCAAGAGCAAATAAATAAATCTTTTTAATTTGAACTTGAAAATAAAAAGGAAAAAGTAAGTTTTTTTTTTTTAAAGTTAAAAATGAATTCTTGAGTGTTTTGTTTAATTTATCTCTAACTAATTTTTTTGATAAAAATATGATAATAAGATTAATTAAGCTGTGACGGCTTGTTAATTTTACGTTCTGGAATATTTTAGCTGCGACAGCTCGATATTCTAAATTTTTTAAAATAAAAACAATCAATTCATAATTTTTTTTTTAAGAACTACGTGACTTTGAATTCCTCATCGCACCGGAGGATACGTAGGAGCAGGTGATTCCTGTCAAGTCAAAATTAGATTTTATTAGGTTATTTTATGTTATTTTATTTCTGATTTGTAAATAATTATTATCTTTGTTTACTTATAAATATTTATTATTTTTTATTGTTATGTATTATTTTTAAATTTTAGTTAATAATCAGATTGTTTTAAATGAGGATGTTAATTTAGCCGTGACGGCTTATTAACTCAGTTAAACATCCGATTTGTGATGACTTGATGTTTTAAATTTTCAAACAAAAATTAGTTTTTTTAGTTTGTATTACTTGTAAATATTTTCTTTAATATCTTTTTTTATTCTTTGAATTGTAAATTAATTAATTATTTGTTAAATATTTTATTAATTTAGCCGAGACGGCTTGTTAACTGAATATTTTGGACATCTAAGCTATGACAGCTTGATGTTTCAAAATTTTCAAGCTAAAAATAAGTTTTTATGACGTCATTTTATTGTGTTTAGCATGTAAATATTTTTGTCCGTTATTATTATTATTATTAATATTTTATTATTATTATCATTATTATTATTATTATCCTTTTTCTTTATTATATTAATTTGAGTTAATCATTGAAGTGTATATATTTTATTTCAAACAAAGAGGTTAATTTAGCCGAGACGGCTTGTTAACTGACATTTTAGAATATCTGAGTTGTGACAACTTGATGTTCTATTTTCTTTATTTTTAAAAAAACATAAATAAATATTTTGAAAGGTTATTAATAATTTGCACAATTAATTAAGGTACCGTTTAAAGACGGGTGTATTAGGGGTGCTGTAGGATTAAGTTCCTACCCTTCCCTAAGCATAACCGACTCCCGAATTCAGATCTAGTTTCAAAGATCATTTTCTTTAAATTAAATGGTTTTTTTCCATAATTTTTCCAATTAAATAAAATTTGGTGGCGACTCCATTTCAAATCAAAAAATCATTTTTCGCCATCCCCATCGCGGTTGTGACAGCAGTAAAAGCAAAATGTTCCCAAATCATCACAAGACAAAGGCCATGACAAATCACCCACTACACAGATCCTACAAGCAAAATTGCAGAAATCATTCCGCGAGAGTAGGCATTCACATCAGTATCAGCAGGAACCAGGGAAGGAGTGATCCATTTAGAAAAGCCAGCAAAAAGCAACCATGTAGCCATCATAACAGTAAACCACACTAACAGAAAAATAATTCATGAGCACAGACACAGCCCACAAAACCAACCTCTTCAGCATTGCCACCGAGGTCAGCATTGGATACTTAAGAGAGAAGTGCTCAAACGTGCAAGAAGACCACCAGCATCAAGGCTCACATAGGGCCTACTTAATGACAAATTGTCCACAAAATCAGCATAAAATCTGGCTCCATCTATGCTTATGTCTTTGTATTCGTGGTTTCCTGCCTTTTTTTTTTTTTTTTGTATAGAAGGATGATATATCTTTCTAATTGTTAATTTAATAATCTTTTTAATTTAAAATTTACTTTTATTTTTTTTTATTAACACCAGGGCCTAGAGCCCAAAAGCAGACAGACTAAACAGGAGAAATACCAGGGAAGTAAAATAAGAAATGTCAACCATGTGGTGTGGCAGGCAGTACTCGAATCCGGATTAGTTGGTCTTCCGGACCGAAAACCGGGTGGGAGACCAAAAAAAAGAAATGCCAGTAGCAGTCAAATGTCCATGCCGAATCAGGGAGTCAGCGCACTGATTGGCTTCCCTAAAGACATGCTGGAAACCGAATCAAGGAGCTCTGGACAAGCTCCTTAGTAGCTCGCACAAGAGATGTGCTGGAATGAAGATCAGTATCCTCAGCTGAAATAAGGTGCAGGGCACAACAACAGTCCATTTCAACAATAAGGCCAGTCAACCCAAGACTGAAACAGAACCAGCCAAGGCAACCACCAACCTGTCATATTCATATAGTATCATCCACGGCCAAGGATTCTTGAAACTCCAAAAATTCCCCAAACTAAGGATGATGTAAATAGTAGCGGCACCACAAAAACAGTAAACAAGCAAAGGATAAATGCTATCTACACTCGTAAGTCGTAATAGAATACATAAGCCCCTTCTAATGGCATTTGAATTAAAGTTATACAACATACATAAAGAGAGAATTTGAATTAAGATAACTTTTTTAAGAGATTTACTATTACAAGTTACAACAGAGAGAATGAAGAAGCAAACAAATACAAAGGTGACAACCCCAGGGGAGGCAACCACGGCAATTTTATTTATCCTAAAACCTTCCAATGGTGAAGGCTTTGATGTCAACCCCACTTGCTTCCCCATCGACAGCAAGCTCACACAGTATCCTCCCAACAACAGGAGCCATCTTGAACCCATGACCCGAAAACCCCCCACCCACCACAACATCCTTCCCAAACTCCCCTCCCAAGAAATCTATCACGAAATCCTCGTCCGGTGTCATGGAATACATGCAGGCCTGCTTAATCACGGGCTCGCTCGAATCAACAAGCCCATTGAACGTCTTCTCCACCCACTCCTTCAACTCCTCCACCCTCACCCCGGAGTCCCGTGGCCTCTTATCCGGGTCGCACGGGCTCCCATCATGCACGTTAACCTTAATCAAACCCGGGTACTCCAGCGTTGGTGTCCCGTACACATGAACCCCTCCACCGCTGCTCGAAAATGTCGGAAAACCACCCTCGATCGCGAATTCCCCTTCGTGCCCCTCCTTAACCTTCCAGTAATAAGCATGAACCTCCAAGGGCTGTACCGGTAATTCAACCCCGCTCACATTCTTAACAAGCTTATTCACCCACGCTCCCACCGTCACCACGCATTTTCTACCGCGGTTAGAACCGCGACCCCGGATTCATTATTTTCGCGCTTTATACCTGTGACTTCCGCGTTGTCTCTTAGAACGGCGCCGTTTTCTTGGGCCAGGGTTTGGAACATGGCGACGGCCTTTGTGGCTTTAATGACGCCACCGAGGTGGTTGGAAAGCCCGATCCAATCGTCGGGTATGTCGATGCGGCCCGAGAAGTTTTGGGCCAGATCGGGACCCCGGAGGACCTCGTGGGGGATGTTGTGTGTGTTGAAGGTGTCGATGAGGGCCGGGATCTTGGGTCCGTGGGATGGGCCCATGTCGAGGTGGTGGGCCGGGAAGTAGACCTTGTAGCCAACTTGGGCCTGGGCCTGTTCCCAGAGTGTGTACGACTCCATAACGAGGTGGTAGTAGTGGGGTTGTCGGTAGGCGGCGCGAATGGTGCGGGACTCGCCGTGTGAGGAGCCGCGGTGATGGAGGAAGTCGAACTGCTCAAGAAGGAGGGTCTTGAGGCCACGCTTTGCGGCGTGGTAGGCGGTGGCGCTGCCCATGACGCCGCCGCCAACGATTATTAGGTCGAAGGCGTCTTTGCTGCCGCTGGGAGTCTGCATATCTCCTTTCTCTGTCAAAGTAAAGGATTGAACAAGCTTTCTCTCTGTGATGTGAGTGGGTGCTGCAATGGTGGGATGGTTTAATTTATAAAATTAGAATCCCGCCAACAGTTAATTAATTACCACATGCCGTGATTGGGTTTGACCCAAATTTGTAATGATACAAGTCATGTGTTCATGAACTTGAAAAAAGAGTTTAATATGTGAAGAGACACAAAATCAGTTGCCAAATCTAATTCATTTTATAACATGGTATAGATTATGTTGTCATGGGGCGGGTGGCGCCGCATGCATAGCGGAGTGGGGGCTATGGTGGAGGAAAAGCAGTGAGTGGATAAATAAATGGGGTAGATGAAGAGGGGGGTAAGTGGGGTTAGATGGCGACTCATATTTGTTTAAATATTATTCTAACGTCTAGAAAATGTATGTTTAGTGAAGCATCTATTTTACAATAATTAGATGTAATGACCAATAAAGCTTTATATAGTTGATAAAGTGGCTAGATTCTTTAAATATATATTAAGAGTTCGACTCTTCTATATATATAAAAATGGGCTTTGTTGGGATTAGTCTTTAACTGTCGGTCGGGAATACCCTTAAGTAATAAAAAAAATAATTAAATGTAATGTATATTAAAAATAAATGGAGATTATTATTACATTTAATAATAATAAAGTAGATGTCTTTAGCAATTTATTAGGTGTTAAAATAATATTTTTATGTGTAAAATTTAAAGTTTGCATGAGATGAGGTTATAGTGACCACGTTAAGGTGTTTGAGTCAAAGTTGCATAATTTTTTTTCATTTGCATCTCTAAAATTAGAGTGATTATAAAAAGAGAAAAACAAGAAGTTAAATATCTTTAGACTAATAATTATTATTGTGTAAGTCTCACCAGATAATACCAAAAAAACTAATAATTTTTCACTTTTTCACTTAAAGATTATTTTCACTTTAGAATATCTATGTTTTTTAATCTTGACGTGTTTGAGTTTGTTCAAGTTGTTTGAAACTTTCCACGTTGAAAAAAATAGTTATTTCAAATTTTGAACATAAGCAATATTAATATATTTGAAAGTGAAGATTAGCTGCACATAGACGGATGGAGGCGGCTGGTGAGAAATCAGTAGTTTGATATGGTAATATATATATATATACATTCTTCTTTGTTTTTTTTTGTGGGGTAACGGTACGGTATTAATATATTTGAAAGTGGCTACTCAACCTCCATTCATGAATCTTTCGGCTTTACCTCTTGTTATTAGTTGTTCAAAACTTATCCAAATAGAATTATAATAAAAAATCAATTCAAAAGAAAACTGATCAAAATTAAAATAAATAAGTTTAAATTTATTCTTGTTTTATTAAAAATTATTGGTTCAATTTTCGGTTCTTATTTCCTAAATTGAACCAAATCAAACAAAACCTAACAAATTACATTAATAATTAGAATTATAATAAAAAATCAATTCAAAAGAAAACTGATCAAAATTAAAATAAATAAGTTTAAATTTATTCTTGTTTTATTAAAAATTATTGGTTCAATTTTCGGTTCTTATTTCCCAAATTGAACCAAATCAAACAAAACCTAACAAATTACATTAATAATTATATATATATTAATGAAATGTATTACTTATTAAAATTACTTATCCATATCTATATTTACGTAAATATGTATACATAAATGTATAAATAATTATACTATACTTTTTAATATTAAATTATTCAAATATGAGTATCATACAATATTTTATATTTTTAATTCATGATTACTTCTTTTAATCTAATCAACATGTTTTTTTTTTTCAAATCTTTCATTGTTTGTTTAACTTATCAGTTAGAAGTAGTTAGACAATAGATAAATTTTAAAAATTAATTATTTTACAATTATATAGTTTTTAAATAGTTAGTCGAATTTAATATTGTTAGAAGCTATATATTATATTTTACGATAGTTATCAATCAATCAATATCAATATCAATCAATATATTTATATAAAACACAGTTTATCCAAATAAGGAAATCCAATGTGGTAATCCCTCCTCTATTCATCCTTAATTTAATTTGATTATTAAAATGAAGTGAATTATTTAATTAATATATATTTGATTAAAAGAAAGTCACACAGATTATCTAAATTGATCTCATTCATAAAATAATTATTGTCTAAAATTAATGAAGGATTCACATATTTAATATATGATGCACAGACATATTTGATATTTTTTTCCTACTAATATTGATTCTCTAATATTATGCTTTAGTCATATCATTATTATGAATTTGATATAATTTTTAATAGTGAGATTAATTTCATGAATCTGATATAATTTTCAATTTTTATTGACCAAAATTTGACAACTAATATCAATTGTTCTATCATTCTTATTCACAATTAATTTTTCAATCTTATATAATACTAACTTTTAATACTACAGTAATTTGATATGTCATATTCATATGATATCAGATTTTAATTCATATTCTAAAAATTAAGATTGTTATTATTGTTATATTCCAATTTCCATTATTTTAATAGTTGAAATATGATCTAAATCTCGATTATATAAATTTATAAGGAAAAACGCTACATGACAATTTCTCCGTAGCTCTTTTTTTTACCCAAAATTCTAATTACTTTCATTTACCATTTTTATTTTATTTTTTTATATTCTTTATTATTTATTTAAAAGAAAAGTAATATATGATTCAAATCTCAACTAATATATATTTTATTCTTAATTTATTGTCACGACCCACCTACGGAGTGTGACCGGCACGTGAGGATTTGAGTCCCCACGGAAGCCTCTGGTAACGTAACTGACTAATATGCATAAATAATCCAAATTTATTCAAAATATCTCAAGTTCAACTAAAACTTCAATAATATGAAATTGTTCTCAAAACATAAATTCTGAACATAAATTTGCATAAAATCCATATTCTAGGCCAAAGCCAAACATAACAAAACAATTAACAGAAATTCTGAAAATATATCATGCATGTCCGGGGATCCTGCCTACACAATTTATTGGAGTACTACTAGACTGACATAATTGACAATAAGCTTCACTCCAAAGCGAAGCTCACCAAGTAAGCTGTAGCACAACTACTGAGGATCCTGTGGTACAACTGAAACTGTAGTTGTATCTGTAAGGAAAGGAAAAGAGATGGGTGAGTTCATCAAAACTCAATGAGCGAGCCTCCACTCACAACCCACACGGGACAATAACAAAATATATAACATATACATGCAACTGATGTGGAATATATTACATATATAATAACATATAAATTAACTGAATCTATGGCAATAACTAGTAGAGAAACATGAATTATTCTGTACATAATTATCTGAGCTGAATAGCTAAATCTGAGCCAATGGTTAATCTGATGGGCACCTAACTAGGTCCCATAAATGGACACCTCACTAGGTTCCTTATTGTGGGTGAGCTAGTCCTCTAGCGAACCACTTGGTACCAAGGTTAACGATCAATCTCGCAAATTGCTAACTGATTGATCTATTTCTCACTAATTAATATAAAATAATTTGTTCATAAACCAAATAAATATAAAAGCTCTGAATTCATATAATTCTAACAATTTGACTGTAGCATAACTGAGATTCTAAAATCATGCCCAAGGGATCACCAGCTTGTAGACATAGTGATTTCAGTAATCAAAAGAATATGTATCTGACAATTGTTATGAATTATACTTTATTCAATACTTTCAATAAATCATATCTAATATTCTAAAATCTTCATAGGAAATACATAGTCTGAAAACATGATAATCAATATTTCTACTGTAAACATTAAACTGAGGTCTCACAATTTCATAAACTAGGAAAAAGATATTCTATAACACGCAAGGTATCAATTATGGTCCCATGAGTTTTGCTAAAATGATTAATTTTCATGATAACTGTAAAAGTAATAATATTTCTAAAATAGGCATAATTATAACAATATATTCTCTTGACATAAATCATTTTAAAATTTCATAAATAATTTATATAATATGGAAAAATATTAATAATGACCAAAACTATGATCGTGAGCTTAAACCCACTCACCGTTGGTAGTCGTGAGTGTGCTTCTACTAATAACTTTACTCTGAAGTATTGGAATGGTACAAATAACCAATCTCACTGATTAAAAGAAAGGAGCATCACAACGTCCCAAGAGAGGATTAGCTAGGTTCACTGAAGCTCGGTCATGAAGATCCTGAGCTTGACAAGAGATGAGTTCGGCCAAGAAGAGGTTTGGTTTAGAGGAGGTGTGACTTAGAGGAGGTGTAAGCAAAACTTAGCAAAATGAAACTAAACATTTCTTACACATACACACTCCTACACTCATATATTTATACACAAATATAATAATCATGAATAATATTAGTGCTATTTGTCTACACTTAATAATAATAATAAATGTTAATAATGCTTACTACAATTAGTAATTATAATGTTAAATAATAATAATGCTAACTATACTTAGTAATAATAATTATATTGCTAGCTACACTCAGTAATTATAATGTTAAATAATAATAATGGTAGGTACACTTAATAATAATAATGCTAATGCTAGCTACACTTAGTAATAATAATGTTAAATAATAATAATGCTAGGTACACTTAATAATAATAATTATAATACTAGCTACACTTAGTAATTATAGTGTTAAATAATAATAATGCTAGGTACACTTAATAATAATAATGCTAATGCTAGTTACACTTAGTAATATTAATTATTATTAATATTAGTGGCATATATCTAGACTTAATAATAGTAATAACTAATATTAATACTAACCACACTTAGTTATTATAATGTTAAATAATATTAGTGTTAGGTGCACTTGATAATAATAATAAATAATAATAATAATAATAATTCATAATAATTGTAATTTCTTTATTTGGGATATCACATTTATATATGATTGAAAATAAGATCCTTACAATATAAATTGATTCAATTTACAATATAAGAATAAATAAATATATTTTGATTGCTTTTATTCTTAATTTTAATTGTACTTACTATTTCCATTTTTATGATTTCCCCTTTTACGATATATAAATATAACATTTCAATTTTTAATTTTGATTTCAATATTTAAACTTAATACATATAAAAGCTAAAACATAAAACTAACATAAAATTAATCTCACCACATTTTTGTATTATTTATTTTAAGCAAAATTAATATATGATTCAAATCTCAATTAATATATGATCTTAATCTATCATGAGTTAAAAACATCTTTCTATTATTTTTCATTTAAATTCTTAAATGTTTATTTATCTGTATTATTAATTTTTAATAACTATAATACTAATTAATATTATTACCTTTTCAATTCTCCTTTAATTCTAATTGATTTGATGCACTTAATTTTTTTGATAGATTTGATGTGCTTAATTTTAGCATATATATATATATATATTTGATCATTGCATATTTCTTTTGCACATCCTATCCACACATGCATATTTGTATTATTTCCTTTGTTTTTTTCTCTTCTTTATGGTTTTTCCTATTGATATAATGTTTTCATTTGTTTTTGTTTCTTTCATGTGTTAGGTGATGTATATCGAGTTGTTTGGAGCCATTTGGTAAAACCATTATGGTATATTCATCAATCATCTATTTTGATTTCTGATTTTTACTTTTTATATAGTTGTTATATATATATATATATATATATATATATATTTTCAATTTAATAGAAAATTTAAAATGATCAGTCAGTAAATTTTTCTTTGGTTCAACTTTGCCTCTTTTCTTTTGCAGTAGTATTAAGGCTCTCCAATTGTATTATTGGTAATTTTCTTCAAAATATTTTTCTTTTATTTGATTTGAATGTTACTATTCTTTGTTCATGAAGTTTTTATTTTGTTTTATTTTTTAATATTTTAATTTATATAGCTCTCATAGCTTCAAATGATTTTGAATTTTGGATTAATTATTTCCTTTAGTATATTTTTTTATGAATTTATTCATTTTTATTTTTGATGTATTCTTTCTTAGTATTTAATACTATATTGATTTGTGTTTGAAATTAATCAGTGATAGTATGTTGTTTTAAATAAGTTTTAAAAATTACATGATTGAAATTTAATATTATTTAAAATTATATCATATTTCCATTTTTAAACATTTCCTTAATATTATATTCATCTTTTAATATTACAACACTAATTATTTTAAATGATTCTTAATCTTCAATATTATACTCTTTTTTTATAAAATTAGAATATCATATCCATATTTCAAATAAAAAATTCAAAACATTTCTTTATAATCTTATATGCTAGGTTGATTTAATAATAAAATTAGTTGTTAATATTACTTTAATTCTAAATAATTATTGTTTTATTTGATTTTAAAAGGATCAAATCAATTAAACAATTATCTATTTTTAATTATGATTTCAAATATTTTAATTAAATCTTCACTTATTCTTTTAATTGTCATATCGATCAATAATTTATAAATTTATAAATATTCACATTAAATATTAAATTTTTTATTTTAGTCAAATAATTCTTAATTATTAAATCATATCCATCTTTTACAATATTAGAAAATCATATCTCCATTAACTATATTTTTTATATTAATTTAATTCTTAAATATTTCTCTTTCTCTTGATTTTCAATAAATGATTTCTAATAATTATTGTAACATCCCCTGCTGCTTTATGGATTGACGACTGTCCCCACAAACCAACACGGATCTTTTCAGGATGCTTTGTCCTCACTCGCACACTTCCTGGGAAAACTTCCCAGGAGGTCACCCATCCCAAAATTACCCTAGGTCAAGCACGCTTAACTGTGGAGTTCTTTCAATTTGGGCTACCAAAAAGAAGATGCATCTTGTTGGTATAGGTAGTACAAATCAATTCATATAAGCCCTCCTCAACTGTATAGTCCCATACCTATACAGTCTCAGGATCCCTCTCATTCAGGTGTGTAATCGGTTCATTCATGTACCCCTCCGCTTAGAGGACCTTGCGAGGAGCCGCTCCTTGTCCGTGCCCTCTTTGCACCTGCGATCACTCCTCGTCCTCGTCCCCGGGCGTTACATGCCCACCAGCTTCCGCCTGGTTCGTCCCCGAACCACACCGTACTGGGAGAGGTGCAGGCTCAGATACCATTTGTAACATCCCCGCTGCTTTATGGATTGACGACTGTCCCCACAAACCAACACGGGTCTTTTCAGCATGCTTTGTCCTCACTCGCACGCTTCCTGGGAAAACTTCCAAGAGGTCACCCATCCCAAAATTACCCCAGGTCAAGCACGTTTAATTGTGGAGTTCTTTCAGTTTAGTCTACAAATCACAGTGATTTCTCAAGAATTATGAAATCAAATATAACCAAAAAATACAATAAAAGATACAAACATATTATGTTTATCAAAATTTTCATAATTGATATATATATATATATATAATGATATTAATTTCATGAATCTAATATAATTTTCAATTTTTATAAACCAAAATTGGACAACTAATATCAATTGCTTTATCATTCTTCTTTGATATTAATTTTTTTTATCTTATTTAATGTTAGTTTTTATACTACTATTACTTAATATATCATACTAATATGATATCAAATTTTAGTTTATATCCCAAAAATTAAGATTGTCATTATTGTTATATTCTAATTTTCATTCTTTTTCTATTTGAAAATTTAATATCATATCGGTTCAATAGTATTTTGATTGAGATCAATTAAACAATATATTTAAATTGATTCAACAACGACTATAATATAAATGATTAAATCCAAAATATGATCTAAATCTCAATTATATATTGATTTCATTGTAAATTAATTTATTTATGAAATAAAAAAATTTGATTTGTTTAAAACATTAAGGTTTGACTTATATGTTCAATAGAATTATTTATGAACTTGAAAAAAATATATGAGATAATATGCAAATAAATAGATTAATTAATCGTAACTGTCTTTTAATGGATAAAATGTTATATTATTTGAAATGATTAATATGGATTGGTATAAATATTTAATTTAACTTATTAAAATAATAAATGAGGTTTTAAAATTTATTATGAAAACATAATTGCATAGTGATTTGCATACTTTTTAAAATCATTTATGCATTGTCCTTGATATTAAATTAAATCTCTCAAACAATTTCAGACAAATATGAAATAAAATAAATTATCTAGTTGAAAATAAACAATGGGTATTTTATCATTGACAAAGTATAGACAAATAAAATAAAATAATAAAAAATATAAATGACTCATACATGAATATTGCAACTTATATCAATTTGTTATTTCATTTTAATTATTTGAATCTTTAAGTCATATCAAATTAATCAAATATCTTCTAATTTTATATCCGATAAATTTAATGTGATATTATATTTATACTGCAATCATTTTTTCTATTTGAAATTTAATTATTTGATATCGATTCAAAAGTTTCCTATTTTAAATCAAGTAGTTGTTTTAAATCGATTTAATATTAAATGTACTTTAATTTTTATTAATATAATAAAATTATTAATATTGATTAATATAAGTATTTAATTTAATTCATTCTAATATATATATATATATATATATATATATATATATATTGCAAGAATAATATTTTAAAAACACATTTGTAGACTAAGAAGATACATGAAAGCCCAAAAAAAAAAAACTTTTAAAAAACTAATTGAGTTTATTTTGATTGGACCAATTTGTATTTCTTTTATAATTATATTCATGTAAAATGAACCATATTGAATTCTTACTTAGTATAATATTACTCACACGAAAAATAAAATTATAAAATAATTTTTTTATGGATATTAAAATCCGAAATAACTAGGTGATTATATCAAATATATAATACATAGGTGATAATAAATAATCTTAAACGGATGATGCAAACATATAAATTGCATAGACAGAGGGTAGTGTATTGAATGTAATGATTTATTTTAATAAAAATCTTATTTACTTTTTCATTAATATAAATACAAGAAATTTAATTGATTCAAAAACCAATAGAATAAAAAATTTATAAGAATTTTACAACTTATACTTATTGTTATATTTCATATCATAACTATATTTAAGAAAATTGAACAATAATAATAATAATAATAATAATAAGATGATGTAAATTCCAGAACCCTTCAAAAAGTACTTAGAAAGTACGAAGTTTAAAAGGTTTTGAATGACAATAAAGTCAATTTAAAGAAAATGTTTTGAAGAATGACTAATGGCTACCTTGAGTTTCTTGACAAAGTTTAACAAGTAGATCCAGTCTGTATTACACGAACCTAAGCAAGATTAATATTTCACTCTGCATATGTAAGCATGTTATATCTCGTGAGAAGAGATTAAATTAATCAAAAAGTGAATATGAAGTCCAGTGAAGTAAGTGTATATAGATTAAAGCATGATACAGACTTAATGCAAGAATAATTTTTCACTATGCACGTGCAAGCATGATATATATTTCATGGAAAGAGAATAAAATAATTAGAAAGTGAATATTGTTTCAAGCAAAGAACGTATTCGTGTTCACAGACCAAATGCATTGAAGCAAACTTGAATCGAGAATAATTTCACTACACATGAGAAATCATGTTTATCTCATGAGAGGAGATCAATCTTAAAAAGTGAATGTTATCTGAAGGACAGAGAACATAAATACTGGAGGACTGAAGCTGATTAAGTCAAAAATCAAGAAACTAATGAAAGGATCTCAGAAAGTAACATGAGACATCAAAAAGAACTCTCATGATGAAGAAATCAATTCATGTCCAAAAGCAACGTGTTACTCAGTCATCAATCACTACAATCGCAGAGAAATCAGCATCAAGCAATCAAGATTGAAGACTGGAAGATCAGAAAAAAATCAACGTGATTGACTACAACGTCAAAAAGCTCACTGAAGAGTAGAGCAAAGAACGCTGAGGAAAAATGGAGGAAGTTTCAAAATTCAAATTTCAAATCTCAAATCAGATCCAGTGTTATAACTATTACGCCATCTCTTCTGCCTAAGTGAGTCAAGATCCTAGGAGGTGGAGTTCAGAAACCACGGGCTAAAAGTAAAAAGAAAAAAGGGGATTTCAAAAACTTCTACATTACAACGGCTTCCGTAATGATGGGACAAGTTGTTAGTCTACCTCTCTAAACTAACATTCCAAGGCGAACCTAACGAAATACACATGTCACTTGGAGATCAGATCAAAAAGGCAACAGTCATAAAGATAGACCTATATAAATGGAGATGTTAAGCTTGAAAACTGATAAGAGAATTGAAAGCATTAGTACAGAATCTCTGGAAAAATATCTTTACACTTCTTGTGTTGTTCATCAATTTATGTAATCAATCACGGAGTGTAAAAATCTTCTTTCTCGATTTTAAAATGTATTCGTATTTGTATACTCTTCATGTGAAGAGATAGGAGAAAAAAGTCACTATAAGTTTTCCAGGTCTGTATTAGCTAGCATCTTTAAGGAAATTTGAGTGTAGGTTAGTTTGATTGGCAACCCAAACACATAACCTTTGTAACCTTGATCTATTAGTGATCAGTGTAACATCCCCTGTTGCATTATAGATTGACGACTGTCTCTACAAACCAACACGGGGCTTTTCAGCATGCTTTGTCCTCATTCACACGCTTTTTAGGAAAACTTCCCAGGAGGTTACCCATCCCAAAATTGCTCCAAGTCAAGCACGCTTAACTGTGGAGTTCTTTCAATTTGGGCTACCTAAAAGAAGATGCATCTTGTTGGTATAGATAGTACAAATCAATTCATATAAGCCCTCCTCAACTGTATAGTCTCATACTTATACAATCTCAGGATTCCTCTCATTCGGGTGTGTAATCAGTTCATTCATGTACCCTTCTGCTTAGAGGGCCTTGTGAGGAGTCACTCATTGTCCGTGCCTTTTTTTACACTGACGATCACTCCTCGGTCACGTCCCCGGGTGTAACGCCCCGATTTTCTGTTAGAGTGAAAATGACCAAAATGCCCCTGAGGTCATTTTCGGCCCGGAATTTGAGGGAAGCCGATCCGACAGTACTTGAAGGGCAAACTCAATGTTGGAAGGGGATTAGTTGGCTTGTGTACCTTCCCGGGATCGAAAATCTCATTTTTCGAGTTTTCGGGTCAAAATAACCAAAATACCCCTGTGGTGTTTTACCCGTTTGCAAGTTCCGGATGAACCCGAAAGTTCTCTAGATAGTTTTAAAAGGCGTTTTTATGTGTTCTGTGACTTCAGTTTTAGTCCTGGAGGTCCCGAGCAAAATTAGTGTAAAATTATGATTTTACCCTTAGTTTTGTGTTTTTAAGCTTAATCATGTGATTAAGCAAACCTAAGCAATATTAGGCTCTAATCGAAGATTAATTAATTTCCATAATTTATCTTGAGTCAAAATAATTTATTAAAGTTTATTAGAACTTAAGAATGTTTAATTACAACTTGAAATCTTATTTTAAATTCAAGATTTCTAGTCATGAAATTTTGAATAGTAAATTCTCTCCAATTCCTTAAATCATGGAATTGTGTTTTCAATTGTTTATTTACAAATGAGTTTTAAAATTCTCTAATGATGTATGAGTACTCCTAATCTTGTCATAAAATCCTTAAACCTCATTCTTAGTTACCTAAACTTATGCTTAATGATTCATAACTTTGTACCTAAACTAATCTACACTTAAACATATCATTAACACACAATTACATGAAAAAATTCTCTCCCTCTCTGCTGTAGCATTCTGGCTGAAGCCACTCCTCCCCCATTTTTCATCACATGCTCAAATTCTTGCACTCCAAAGACCATGCTTCCACCTCACTTACACCATACTTTGTCATGCTTTCATCACTTGCTCAAATTCTTGCACTCCAAAGACCATGCTTGATTTGCTAAGAGAATGCTTAAATAAATTAAGCTATTTTCCTTTATTTTTGTGATCCAAGATCTGCCAGCCCTCCTTGCTTGTAGAAGAAATATTTCATTTCAAATTTGAAATAAAATTCACTCCAAATCACCATACTTGAAGCCATGCTTTGCACCATAACTTCCATATCTCAAACCATGCTTGAATGACATTGTGTAAGAGATATTTTTCGCTTCCTTTGCTTCCCAAACCACATGGCCTCTCCCTCCTCTCCATGAGATTTCATTTGTTTTCATTTTCTATAAATACCTTACTTACTTGAGCTTGCAAACACTTTAGATCATTTGCAAAGTTTCAAGTTTCCAAAGCTTTCTCTAAGTTCTTTATTTTTCTCTCAAGTTTCAAGAGAGTTTTTCCTTTCCTCTTCATCTTCATCTTCTTCATCTCTTCCTCATATAATCATCTCATTGCCTCAAACCACCACCTCACAACCTTAGATCACCTCCTAACCTCTCAAACACTTGACCTCAAACACAACCTCACTCAAAACACATCTCCATCCTCTCCATTCTCTCTTGGCCGAATCATCATCATCCTCCAAGGAGGAGTTTTTCATCTTCACTCTAGGTAGGAGTGTTTTTCTAAGCTTTACTTTTCTTGAAAATGAGTTTTTCTCTAGCTTTCTCTTGGTTACTTTTTGAAAACTTTCCTTTGTTTCCTTCTTTCTCCCATTTCGGCCATGAGGCCTTGTTCATGGCTATGATGGCTTGATGATGAGTGTTCATTGATGGTGACCTTGTGTTCACCTCAAAGGAACCTCTAAAGCTTGAGTCTTGTTCTTTATCCAAGTAAAGTTTTTGTTTTCCTTCCTTTTTCTTCTTCTTACACATTCGGCCTTTATAGCTCTTCCTCAAAGGTTTTTGTTAAAATTTTTAAAGTGCCTCTATTTCTATTTTATGTCATGAAAGAATGTTGTTTTGATCCTTGCTTTCTTAAGGTTTTACTTTCCTTTAAAAACTTGATTCTTTGAGCTTGATGATGATGTTCAAGAACCTCATAGTTGCTTAAGGACTTGGTTCAAGAACTCTAAAGCTCTCCTTGTGATGAGATAAGTGTTGGGTTGTGTTGATCTCTAAAGTCTTGTAAGAGCTCTAGATAAGATTAAAATGAATATTGCATTCATATTTAAGTTTATGTCTTGCACATCATATTTGTTTTTTTTGCTATCACTAAGTACCAAGATAATGAATGAACTTGCATTATCATATTTATATTTCAAGCCTTGCATTATCATGTTTATATTTCAAGTCCTCACTTAAATATCAAATATAAAAATAAGTTGCATCTTATGTTTATTTTATGCTCTCACTTTATTTTCTAATGAAAGCTAAAACAAGTGCATGAGCATGTTTATTTTTATGTCATCACTTAAGAGAACCTAGAGCTCAAAGACTTGCCCTTTATTATCTCAAACAAGGGCTTGAAAAATATGGGTTCCTTAGCTTGTTGGATTTGGCCTTAATAGGTTTTGTTTGTTACAAGTATTAAAATCTATGTTTCATAATTTTTCTAAGCTTTTATAAGTTCAAGAGATGTCAAGAACCAAGTTTTATGAATTTAGAACCTCTTGAGTTTAATTTAAAATAGCCACTGCCCTTACAAGTATTTTGGTGTTTCTAGTTGATAAAAATGTTTAGTAATGAGTTTTGAAAGTTTTAAAAAGGTTCCAAGAGAAACTAGCATTTTATGTGTCCTAGAAATCAAGTTTATGCCTTGTTTGTTTGGAGATGGATTCGGTTCTGCCTTGCCATGTTATGCTCACTGCTTATGCTGTTTGGATGAAGATAACATGAGTATGTTTGTGTATAATTAATGTTAAAATTCATATGTGAAAGATTAGAGAAGTTAGTAACTAGAAAAGAATTAATTTGAGAGTTTTAGATTCCTTAGTAAATGATTTTTCTGGATTCTATCCAGCATGGTTTAGAAATGGTAATCATGATTTTAAATTAGTTTAAATGTGTAGGAATGACTCATAATTGGTTTAGGACTTGATCTTGATACCTTATGAGCAAACTGAACTTAGAAAGGGTCATCGTTGTAACTCCTAGGTACCCGTAAAGTTAGAATTTTAGATTCTGCACTCTTGAGGTTTAGAGATGTTTATGATCATGGTGTTGAGTGAGGAATACTTAGATATGAGCCTATAGGTACTCGAGAGATTAAGTTGTGATGATCAATAACTTAGATTGTGAGTTAAGGACCTTAAGGGTCAATGCATAAGACACTAAGAAGTCTTGAATTTTATGATGATATAATGAGATATTGAGATGTATATGATGCATGAGGAAATGATTGTTTAAGACGTTGAGTTTATTATGAACATGAGAATTGCATAAGAAATATGTTGTGTGTTTAGCTTGTGGCATAAATGTCGGTTTGAAGGAAATTCGGTTTAACAGCTGTTATGTTGCCGAATTTCCATCAAACCTAAAAGGGTTTAAAAATGTTCTAAAAGTACTACATGAGTTGAAAACCCTGGGTGACACTGTTGAGCCGGGCACCCCCAGGAGATTTTTATGTGACAAGCACTAAGACATACTTCTCCTTCTACGGTGAGGAGGAGGCAAATCCGTGAGGGTCTGCACATGAGCCTTTCCAAAGCGGACAATTCGTTGTGCACTCAAGGCCAGTAGAGCGTTTCAAAGAGGGTATATCCTAAGAGAGGAGTTCCCTAGTCCCCTAGCCCGTACTCTTAAGTAGTCGAGTGTATTATTTTATTATTTGCTTATTCAGATAATAAACAAGAGCTAGTGATGACTAGCTGATGTATGGGCTCATATCCTAGTTTTTATTATTAGGGTGGCCTCTACTTTGCTAAAGATTCCATGAATGATGTCACACATATTGAGGAAAGTTTCATTTGAGAGTTATTGCCCTTATGCCACATGGATTGTTTCTATATAATTTGATTTGTTGATTTTTATATGCTCAAGTATTGCCATGCATTTATGTTTTAATATGTTGCATTCATAACATTAAGATGCATGCTAAAAGGAATGAACCTTGGATAATTGGTTTTATGGACCCTAATAATGAACCTTTTTATGCACATTTTTTTATAATTAAACCCAAGGTTCCTGAGGATGTGAACGATGTAACCCTAGGATAGAAGACTCCTACTGAGATTCTTTAGTAAGAATTCTCACTCCTTTCTCTTCCTTCTCTATCTTCCGTCACATTTTCAGAGAGCGATGACGACGTTTGTGGTCTTTATCGACACGCCGACTTGGGAGGTTTACTTTGATCCGGATCATGGATCATATCATTTTGAGGGGCAGTGCATAGTGCGAGTCTTCATGTTCATCGGACGCCCCTTCGCACACCCTGTACAGAGCTACCGTTTCTCCCCGATGTCTCCTTATGACGATGCCATGGTTTTTGAGCGCGCCTGAATGCACAACGAGAGGATTCTGCGGACGTACACTGGTGGTTCGATGCCTCGGTCTCCTAGTTCAGAGGACGACCCTTCCGAGGACCCGCCGACGCATATGTATAGCGAGAGCTCTGCTCCTACACCTCAGTTCATGCGTGGCGAGAGCGAGGAGACTGTCACGCAGTCGAGACTGGCTAGGCGAGCCGAGAGGCGCCTATACCGAGGAGCTCACGCTCAGTCTTCACATGTGCCTACTCCTGTCGCACTGTGTCCGTGGATTGGTTATGTTCCGCCATACCCCGGGTTCCAGTAGCCAACGTCATAGAGGAGGGTTAGTGCACACACTCTCACATAGATAGGATAAACCTTCTTTTGTCTTGAGGTTATCCACTTTAGGTGCACTCGGGTAGTTGTGATTTATCCATGCTTTCTTTGTTTTGTGTATTTCTGTTGTATTTCCATTTTCCCTATGTATCGCAAGTTCAGCCCGTTTCTATAAGGGCGTGACTACTTATGTATCTCAAAACTATAGATATTAATGAAGTGTTTTCTTTTGTGATGATTGATCCTTGTCTCCTTGTTATATATTTTACTTACCGTGTTCTTTATGCTTGTTGTTTGTGCATCTCGTCGTCTGTCATACGATGCAACGCGGCTCTCACTTGGTTTTATATTTCAAAAAAAAATTTACCTATAATTTCCGCTAAGTATTTTAATAAAATGATGAGACTAAGAAGTAATAACCTAACGATTAATCTAATGTGTTCTAGAAAGTTGGGTTAAGAATTAGGGTGTTACACCGGGCGTTACAATCAGTGTGAGACAAAGCTTAGAGAGACTAAGGTAAAACTACTTGCAACGTGTTAGCAAAGGTATTTGCTTATCACGGTTCAACTTGGATAGATTGTTTGAAAGACTACTTACAACGTGAGTGCAAAGGTATTTGTTCTCCATAGTTCAGCTTGGAGAAACTGTTTGAAAGACTATTTATAAAATGGCAGTAAAAGATGTCTGCAGGTCATGGTTCAGCTTGGAGAGGCTGGTGTAGAACTACTCGGTTAAGTCGCAGTTGAGGTTGGCCACTGTGCAAGTTCAGCTTGGAGAGGCTGGTACAGAACTACTCGATTAAGTCGCAGTTGGGGTTGGCCACTGTGCAAGTTAGAGCTTGGGAAGACTATTGTAAAGACTATCCATTTACTTTCTTAGGTTGAGAAAGTTATTGTTAGTGAAATCTTAACATGTGTTGAGTACTGGATGTAGGCAGATTAGGTCAAACTAGTACAAAAACTCTTGTGTTTATTTCTCTCTTCCCTAAACTTTTATTTCAATTGTCGAGCACTTTAGATAATGCACTGATTATTTTAATGAACCAATAAGTGAATTAAACATGCATCAAAAACCTTCTTTCTAAGACTTCTAACCATCATTCCGCTGCATTTCACTCCTTGGGGCTTGATAGACTTATTTATTCAAAATTATTTTAGGTCAAAAAAAAGATTTCAGAAAGCAAGATTCAACCCCCCCTTCTTGTGCACTCTTTCACCAATAGAAAAGAAGGAGGAAGAGGATGAGAAAGTATTTCTATTAAGAAAAGAATAAGAAAGAGCCGTGTAATTAAAAAAGAAGAGAGGGATCGTATAAGGAGAAAAGAACTAGGAGAAACAAAAGGAATTAGATCTAATTTAATTTGATCTAATTTGAAATCATAGACCAAATAATAATAGTATGAGAGAGGTTAGTGGTATTGTAAATTACTATAATTAATGATACACGTAGAATATATTATTGTTTATATATTTTCTATATTGTTTGTATTCTTTCTATTCTTTCCTATAATAGCAACTGCGTAGGAAGAGTACCTTATAAGCAAGCTCTTAACTTTTGCCACTTGGCATAAGTTTTCACTTTATAGGTGCCCCATTGTATATAAATAAATTATAGATAATGCTAACTCCATATTTTGTTGACTTGCTCAAATATTCTGAAATTGGAATTTTTGTCACTTCTCCTCTTCTTTTGTATAAGAAAGATTGCCTAAAAACTTCAAAATAGACTATAAAGTTTTCATTATGTACTTTCTTTCTTGTGATTTTGTAAATTTTGTAATTGAGTTTATATTATTTCTAAATTTATAAATAATTACTCATAAAAATATGAAATTTAGGCATTACATAATGTATTTTTTTATAAATATGTTATTTATTATTGATAGTCCCTTGATAAAATAAATATTCACTTAATAATAAACTATAGATCCTCGAAATACATTATAGATTTAAATATATTTTTAATCCTTGTAAATATAATCATTTTGATTTTTATCCCTATAAAATTTTTACTTTGGTTGTGGTCCTTATTTTCCTTTTTCTTTGTTTTTGGTCCCTATCATTCTAAATTTTGATCCCCACAATTAACTTTAAATATGAATTTAGTTATTTTAAAAATTAAAATTTTTATTTTTGCCCTTAGATATTTTGATAATATTTTTTGGTCCTTATAATTATCATCATTTAATATTAAATTTACGTGAAAAAGGACCAAAAATATAATAATGAAAAAAGGAGGGACCAAAATCAAAACAAAACTTTTAGAGAGACCAAAACCAAAAAAATGCATATTTATATAGACTAAAACCATATTTAAGCCTATATTTTAAATTTCATAGGTTTAATATAAAATATAATCATTTAATGAGAACAAATAACAACTCAAGAAAAATGCAATATGCTAACATATATATATTTTTCTAATTTTTTTAATTATTAGACTCATGCTATTTGAACCAAAAAAAAAAAGTTTACTGTTCAATAAATTATGTTATTAAAAAAGTATTATAGCCATTTGAATTAATAATAAAAATATTCAAAATGAGAGTTCAAAGTAAAGGGTGACTAGTTCAAAGTGAATGATAGGATGAAATGGGAGTTTGAGTCTAATTTATCGATAAAACAAAATAAAATTTTGACAAAAGGTGATTAAGTAAAACAACCCTACCATCTGGTGCTTCACTCATATGGTAATATGTAACATTTGTCAGGTCTATGGTAGGATATATAGTCCAGAGACCATTGTGAGTCATTGAATTATTTGTCTGGTTTAACATTTTAAACTTCCAAAAGTACTTTTAGTGGAATGAGAATGAGATTGTTATGCACTTCAATATGTTAGGTAAGTTTTTTCATTATAATAAAAGTAACTTTCAAGCAATTGGAAATACTTTTGGGAGAAGTATTTTTAAGATATTTTCATTTTAGAAAAATTACTTTTGAGATAAAATCTTACTATTACTTTCATATTAATAACTAAAGTAATTTTACTTTATTATATCTAAATAAAAATAATTCTCTTAAACTTACTTTTGATGTACTCAAATCAATTACAAATTATCTTTCAAAATTAATTTATCTAAAAGTAATTCTTTTTAACTTAATTCTTTCAAAAATAATTATATTAGAAAATGAACCAAAATACTTGAAATTAAAAGGCAGGTAGGAACTAGTCATAGATGAGTTACACACTGTATCATATATTCATATATGTAAATGGATCGAACCAACGTGAGATAGCTCAACTGGTCAGGCCCTTCGCTCCTGCACGCCAGTATTTGTGTTCGATTCCAAGCAACGCGTTGGTAGGCGATCTGTAATTCCATCGTAAACCCTCGTTGAGATTGGTGGTTTGCCCTAACCTTGCATGGGGGCGAGTTTTCCCCTAATCTAAACTTTCCCTAATCAAAATATATATATATATATTTGTGTGTGTGTGTGTGTAAATGGATCATCTCATGTTAAAATTTTATATGATCTTATTATATGTGATCATTTACCATTCATTTTCTTGTATCATATGTCAAGTTTGAGACTTATCATTTAAATCAATGATAAAATATTATATATAATATGATCATATGAAATTTCAATATGAAAGGATGCAATTCTGCATGATATTTAATAATAGCCCATTTTCTCCTTCACAAATTCCTGCATGGTATATAGCACAATGAACATCCACTTCACTTCATTTTATTTTTTCTATTGAATAGAGAAAATAAAATGAAGAGTTAATGTACACTCTATGGGACTCAAAGAAAATTTCAGTCCTTAAACACATTTTGTAGTTTGAACATCCACATTAAATTCCATTTATAAAAGGTAATTATTTTCTAATGAAATTTTATTTTAACTTTTAGTGTAAAAGGTCTCCAAATTTACAAAATATAACATATTATTGAAATATATTTTAATTTCAAGCTGTCGTTGAAGTAAACGAAGTATGAGAATTCAGTGAATCAATGCTATGAAGGAAATAAAATCTGTAGGATTCGAAGCATTGACATAAAATGTTATAATTTAAGAACTGAGTAAAAAAGAAGGATTACTCAAAAATGGAAAATAAGATTAAAATTCCATATACTACCAATTTCTACGCGTAAGTCTATGAGTAGCTCATCAAGGATCAAGGAAGTGTACTTATGCTAACACATTTGTCAGTATCTGGTTTTAATAGTGTATTTCTTTTTCTTTTTTTTTTTTGGGTACAAATAGTGTATTTCTTTACTGAACGGAATTCTACATTTTTCTTCATTTTAAGATGATTATCAACGAAGGGTAATGCTAAAAAAATTGTGCATTTAAGAATTGAATTAAAAACTTTATAAAAATTAAAATAAAAGTATAGTTTATTTGTAGAGTTTAATTATGATGTATGGACAATATAAAACTCCTTTATATCAACTATTATAATTGATATGGTAATTCATAATCGAATAATTATATAAAAAATTATATAATTAGTGTATAGGAATTAAATTTTTAATTTTAATACATTGATAATATAAATTTTTTTCATACAAACATCTAATAATATATTGCAATATTAGCAAAATAAGTTACTGCTCATTTTAGTTACTGACTTTCAAAATGAGTTAAATTAGTCTTTAAAATTAGAAAATATGAGTCAAGTTAGTCATTCTTCCCACTTTAATTTAACATTTTATCAATTAAATAATAATATATAACGTTGAGTGATATCTTAGCATATTATGAGTCATATGAAGTAGGGTAAAGTTTAAAATAACTCATTTTGATGTCCAAAATTGTATTTATGAGTTGAAATGAAGAATTAAATTGCTCATTTTATGTAATTCTATATATTAAAATGAGTCATTTTAAACTTCATAGTACTTTAGATGACATATGATGTGTCAATATATCATTTAAGATTATTTATCATCATTTAATTGATAAAATGTTAAATAAAAGTGGATTAGTAAGGGACTAACATGACTTATATTTTGTAATTTCAAAGACTGAATTAACTCATTTTCAAAGTCAATAACTAAAATAAATATTTATCCTAGCAAAATATTCCAACTATTACCATATTACTTTAAAAGTTATGCAGAATGTAACACAATTTTATTTTAACTGTATATCAAAATTAAATTTATAAAAGTATAAGTATCAAAGATAATATGATCAGTTTTGATATACGGTTTATATAAATTATTTTATTTTATCAACTAATTATATGTAATTTTTAAGTTAGTTATGACAAATTTTAAAACAATTTCAACAATATAATATAATTGAATATCAAATTTGGGTAACTTTAATTTCTATGTACTAGCATTAATTCAAAGTAAATTCAAAAATACCAAATTTGGGTAGTTATTTTTTTTTATTGATGTTATTATTCTTGATAATTATCTAAAATAAGCTGACACTTTTTGAAGTTATATTAAATAATAATATTAGTTTACACTATAAAAAAGTATACTCTTAAAATAATGTAAAGATATTTTAGCGTTTAAAATTAATTCCATAATAATTAAATCATCGGGGTTATTTTTTTTATTTTCGTTGAAGTCGATGGATTGTTCGTACTTCGTAGCTTACTAGGAAGAGAGTAGAAACAGTGAAAGAGGTTGCTAGGGTTTTCGTAGCGTCGTCACCACATCACTTCAGGTACTTCGCATTTCTCTGCTATTCTAACTCTATTTCACTCTTCTTTTCCCATTTAATCAAATTTTCAATCTCTTTTTCTCTGCTTAGCGTTTTCGCTATTAATTCCTTCCAACATTTTGTTTTCTTCACCTCCAATTTTCCCTCATTTAAACTCAAAGCTGCGTCCTTTTTATCGCACAATCTTCTCTTTCAGCTGGATTTTGCCTTCTTCATCGGAATTTTTTTTTGGGTTGAGGTTGATTTTTCAAATTGAAAATGGGATCTTTCTTCGTTCCTTCCAGATTTTCACTAGGTTTATTTTTCAAATTGAAAATGGGATCTGTCTTCGTTCCTTCCAGATTTTCAATTAGAGACAAATTATTTTTTTTGCTCTAATGGTTTTTAGTACTTGTTATTTTGCTTGGTGGTGGAAACTCATTAAGTGCTTGTAGCTGCTGGTATCAGAATTTGTATGAATTGAAAGTGAAGTTATTTTAATTTGTGTTGTTGGTGACTGGTAGGTTTTTGAGTTTCTTGTGAAGGACTGAAACCATGACTCGCGTTTATGTTGGTAATCTGGATTCACGTGTTACTGAGAGAGACCTTGAAGATGAATTCCATGTTTTTGGAGTTATACGCAGGTATGGTTGCTGAACCATTAATTGATAGTGTTGCATGTTGCATATTCTAGGGTCTGTGCTAATATTACTTATCATAGAATGTATGTTATTCCTATTGAAGATGCCCACTTTTTAGTCTTTTAGCATGCGATTGGAGCCAGTTAAAGTCAACTATTACTCATAGGGAGCCATAAAATAACAAAGAAGATTGTGTCTGAGCCTAAATGTGCCTCATCTCCCTGTAATTTTTGGATAATAAAGAAGATAAAATAGGATTTTGAGTTGGTTGGTAGTGTTCAATGATAAATAATACATATTTTATTTACCACTGTCATTATATTAAACTCTCTCTTGGGGCTCTCTGCTCAATTTGATATTGAGAAAATTATATGGGGTTAACAGAGATACAGAATTCAGCCTGAAAAACTAGTTTGCTCTAGACAGGGTGTTGATTAGCTTTATAGGCACAAAGTTAGCCTCTCTGCATTCCAGTGAGTTAATCATCAAATGGTATTATATTTATCCATTGTATTTGACTTGTCAAATATTCAATTTTCCTTAATGGCTTAAAAGTTGATGAGTTTTATGCACTCTTCCCGTTACATTGTATCATTTATACCTAATACTTATTTAAATTTGATGATGATTTAGTTCCATAAATGTTATATTTGTAGTGTGTGGGTTGCACGGAGACCTCCTGGCTATGCTTTTATTGACTTTGATGATCGCAGAGATGCACAAGATGCTATTCGGGAGTTAGATGGTATGTTTAGGAGCAAATGTGAACTGTATGTGACTTTGATATTTCTTACATGCTAATATATTATGGTTACCACCTGCTCCACCTTTGTGTTAGATATTTGTTTTTGTTGTGATAAATTTTTTTTCCAGGAGTCTTTTTTGGGGTTTAAATAACCAAATGTTGTTCCTTATTTTTGGTCACTCTAATCAATGGCAAGCCACTTTGGTGTAATTTTTCCCCTTATATTTATCAAGGCTTTTTATTTTTCTTCCCTGGGGCAGGGAAGAATGGATGGAGGGTAGAACTTTCTCACAACTCTAGAGGTGGTGGTGGTGGTGGTGGTCGTGGTCGCTCTGGTGGTGGTGGTGGTGGTTCTGATTTGAAATGTTATGAGTGTGGGGAACCTGGTCATTTTGCTCGGGAATGTCGTATGCGTGGCGGTTCTGGAAGACGTCGTAGCCGTAGTCCACCTCGATTTCGCAGGAGCCCGAGTTATGGTCGAAGGTTAGATTGCTTTCTTTTGATCCTGTGAGCAACTGTGTAGTTGTTTATATCTTCCTGAAGACAAAATCCCAAATTGCATGGATTTTTTCTTTCATGATGGGCAGTATAAGATTGTTAGTTGTGTCACTGCCTGCTTTTGTAACAATTTATGGTTTAAAATGTAGTCCACTTGGTCAGATAATTCTGAAAATTCATGAAGACTTGAAAGCATGTGTGGTGGTAATAATTATCAATACACATTTGAAAGTGTTATAATTACATTGGCATGTTAATTAATATGAACCAGGAGTTACAGTCCTCATGGCCGGTCCCCTAGGCGTCGCAGCTTGTCACCTCGTGGACGCAGCTATAGCCGGTCACCTCCTTACCGTGGGCGGGAGGAGCTAGCATATGCTAATGGGTTAGGTTCCTTCTCTCTGTCTGGATCTGTCTTGTTACTTCTTCATGGTTTGCAGTTTCAAATCATTCACCCGTGAACTCTTTCAATTATTGATGGATATGTTCTAGCACCTGGTTGTACTTTCCCATTTCTGGGGTCTTATTATTTTTTATATCATTATTGGAAACAATTCTTTTTGTTGATGTTGTCTATAATGGTATTAGTGTGGGCCTGGTTTTATAGTAGTTATTGTTCTTGTTCCCAGGAGATTCTCATAAATATAAGTTTGCTTGAGCCTTGATCCAAAAAGTGATTTTTCTCGAGTCTAATTTGTGTTGAAGTGATACTGTTTTTAAGTTACAATAGTACTATTATGCTTTGGATATTTCCCCGTCCTTGTTTCTTTTACAGGTACAGAGTGCTTGATGTTGTTGTACCTTGAAATTTTTATTTCTAAGTCTGTTGTCTGTGGAAGAATGTCTTATGAATCTGATAACTAGAGTAGGACCTGGATCGTTTTTTTATTCTTTGTTTTCAACATGAAACTCTCATGCCAAATTGTATGCTGACATTTGATGGTCAATAATGTGCAGAAATGGCTTAAGGGATCAACAACGAAGCAGGAGTTGATTCGTAAGAGTTAGTAACTGCTATTGTTAAGATAATAATGAGTTTTTGTTAATGTAGTTTGCTCTGACTGCAGTATTCGTCTTTTTTATTTGGCATTGCCCATCACTTCTACTCTGGGAGTGGATTAGTTACTTTCTTGATCTCTCAGCTTGTGTTCTTTTAGCTATGCAGAATTCTTGTAGTTTCATTACTTGTATCATTTTCAGGTAGTTGCTACTAATTTATTAGAGATAGTTCCAGATCTTGCTAAAATATATGCTTTTCTTCTGTGTTGAGGTGTCTTCTGGTACTGCTTGGTTGGTTTTGTGCTTCTGCATTTGCTGGGATATCTTCCCTGGCTGCCCATCTTCTGGGATTTTCAATTTTGAATGGTTGCTAGTCCCAGCTGGCTACATGCTTGTGTTTCATTGAGTCTCGCCACTTGTGATGTGCGCGCCTCAAACTCTAATGGCATGTGCTTTTAATAACTTAAAGGGGTTGACGGTCTGCATCAAGTACTTCTGGCAGGTAATATTATCTGTTCTACAGAAGAGGGCTGATGGGTTTTTTCTTCCTTTGTGGTATTAAAATTTAGATCATCTTAATGAAAGATACAAGTGACTAGTGAGTTTAATGGATGAGTAAAAGTCGATGCTTTGCTACTTTGAGCATTCAATATGACCCTTTACATCAATTAAAAAAAGTACAACACTAAATCATTATTTGCTGAAAGGTCCTTGCAGCAAGGTTGATTATGCTATTGAATTTAACATCGATCTGTTTGATTCAACATCAATCTGCTGAGCTAATGTTCCTTTTGGCCTGAAGAGCCTGTCCTGGTCAGGGGATATAGTTACAAGTTTTGATGATTGAGTTGGGTTCTTTCATCTGCACGATCTGACCTACTAAAGTTTGGTATTCAACTTGGTTGGTTTAATTTTTACCCCAAATACTGTTTTGGCTAGGAATGTCTACCAGCTGAGAAGGGCTTGAATTGTGATCTACTGATGACATGGGTGAGGCATCATTTTGCCTTGGCTTGTTTTTCGTCTCTCACTTTCTGTGGGTACATGTACCAAACTGGAAAATCTGTGTCTTTAAGGGATTCTTCACTCTCCTTGTTTTTAATGGTCAACAATCAACTAAAGAGGAGCACGCTAGAAGACGTTTTTTTTTTTTTTTTTTAATGTGTTGTAATTACACTAGTTACATGTCGATTGGAAACTCTTGGAATTCAATTCTATTAAAAAATTGAATTGAATTTCATGCTTTGGAAGTAACTTAACTGAAAGAATTGAAATCAGATATAAATGAGTGTGATTTGGTTTAGAAATTTGAATAAATAAAAATATTAAAATAATTTTATTTGAATATAATGTTTGGTTTCTAACTTATTAATGAAGGATAAAATAATAAAAATAAATAGATAAATTCATTTTTAGATTCATTTTAAATTAAGAAATTGAATTGAATTTTTTAATTATTGACTCCCTCCAAATATAAGATTTTAATTCAATTTTATCTCATTATAAGTTTTCAAATGTTCTGTTAATGAGAAACCATTCAACTTAGCTCGGAAGCTGGTTGAAATGAGTGAAACAAATGGTTTTCAATGTGCTTATTGTCTTACAACGAATGATTTCATTCTGCAAAATATATCTTTGTTTACTCATTCACGAGCCAATTCGATTGATTAGACTTCTGATTGTAGAGTGCCAAGTAACAAGGGGATTATCATTAGAGCACTCCCAAAAGCAACAAGAAAGAGCACAAATAGAGGGATATGCAAATGCCACAAATGTCTGCCATTGACAACATTGCGCAACCAGACATTTCTTTTTATCCCCTAGAAACCATTCCTTCGGACTCCTTGTGAGCAAGCAAGAGTGACCCATATTCAAGAGGCTCAGTTCCAATTTTCATGTCACCTAAAAAATGTGTATACTAGGAATCATCCAATCCTTCGAGATTTAGCCTCATTTAAAAACCAACATTTTTTAATTTTATTAGCTGTTAAAAATTATACACTTTGTTATTATTATTATTATTTTTCTTATGAACGGTATAAATCACGTTTTGGAAGAAGATGAAAGAGGAGGACGAAGAAGAAAGCGAGTCACATTCTCTTTAAACAATTGGTTGGTCTTGTGTCAGTTCCCATTAATGGCTTTAGTGACATCTACGTTCTTTTGTCACGGCGATGCATCTGCATTTCTTCCATCACAATTGCCCATTATTGGTACAGATGTCCTTTTTTAAGTTGTGGATAACACGCATCAATTCAATGATTACTGATTTGAAAGCATAATGTTTACATTACCTACCAAATAATGGGGAAACGTATCCGGTAAACATTAAAGTTTCACGTAATGGATATAAATATTCTTTGTCCTTTTTCTCGATTTTCATTTCTATAATGGCACGCAACTACACTCTAGAGATCTAACATAAATGTTAAGAATATAAAAAAGTGGACAACGTTAGTCTTATTGAAAGAGGAAACTGTCCTATTTTCTGCGCCCAAGTCACTGCATTGATGTGGGGAAATGATGCTCTCATTATGTGAGGTCTGAAATGGTATAAATCACATATTAAAAGAAAAAGAATGTGTGAAGTTCAGTTGTGTTACTTAGCCATATCAAATAATACAAACTGAGTGGTAATCAACACTGTAACACTAGGTTTTTGTTTTGCATATACTTTATAGTGGTTCGGCTCTCAGCTTCCTGCTACATGTGCTTTGTTTTGGTAAATCTAGGGTATCCATAGTTGAAAGTATGGATTAATTTTCTAAAGATGCTGAGTTTACAATTGCAGATTTTGCCTTTAGCTAGAACTGTTAAAATGGGCCAACTTTGCCAGTTTGGGTTGGATCACTTCAGGTCAAACTTGATTGGGTCAAGTTACTTTCGAGCTAGCATTTTGTTGGCCCAGTCCAATCCTTTGTTGGCCATGGGCTAGATATCGGGCCAACCTTTTAATTTTTTTCAAAAATCAATATAGACATTCTAAACTAATTAAAAAAATAAAGTGGGAAGAATGAGTGATAACACAAATCAGTTAATTTTTATCATGGTTCTGTTTGCGTTTCAATGTTTACTTTCAGTTGTTTGAGTTTGATGGCATGTACATATACTTTTTCCTATTGCAACATTGGGCAAAACTCTTTTTGTTCGAACTTTCTTCATTTTTTTGGTCAAAGGTTCAAATTTTCTTTCAAGTTAAAATGTCTCAAGTTAGAAATTTGAGTACGTGACTTGATTACATCTCTTTAGGCAAATGTTTCTTTAGGTAAGAAAGTTTGTTTGAGTAAACGGGCTAGGTCATAATGGGTTAAATAAATTCGAGCCGAGCCAAATTGGGTTGAGCTAAATCGGGCTATATTAAATTTTACTCTTATTTTCTTAGCTTGACCCATTTTTTTTGTCATTTAGGCCGGTCTATCGAGCATGCCCATTTCGACGGCTCTACCTCTAACAACAAGACTTTTTTAATAGACTGAAGCTTCATGTGATTTATTACTAATTTACTATCATTTATCAATCAAAATAATCACTACAAATTTTAAGACATTTCGGCCTATTGAAGGGTCCCTCAAAAAGTAATACAAATAGTATTATTATTATTCTTTTAAAACGATTTCCACTAAGTAATGGGCCTTTGCCGGGTATTAGTATTGGTGTCGATATTTTATTTATTTTCATCGGTCTCTTGCACGTCTAGGTAGCACTTTGGTCCGATTCTTCCCGTTGATTGTGGTTAGTTTCTATTATATCATCAAGATTCCGGACCCCACTTAAATCTACTTCACAAAATTTTCCTACTTTTTTCGTTTTTTCATCTGGTTAACTTCTCCCCGTGCAGGCCACAAGTTCTCACGCTATGTAGTTGCCTACTTTTTGCCCTTTCAGTTTCTTTTCTTCAATGCCAACCATTAAACTTACTGAAAAAGATGTTATATATATATATAGGGAAGGGTAACAAACTAAACCTCATATATCATGTCAAAAACTTATTATCCTATAAGAAGCTCATGTTATTAAGTAACATGAATAGCATATGCAACATAATATTCCAAAAAGCTAAAATAATAATAATAATAATAATTTTGATAGATTTATACATAAATTCAATCAATATCTTTGAAATATTTGACTCTTAGGGAATGTTTGGTTGAATAGTAAAAATTAGGGTAACTTTTTATAGTTCTATGTGTAAAATTACATATAAAGCTCAATCATGGTAAATTTAATCTTATTTTTGCTCTCCTACCAAATGTAGCCTTAGGATATATTTGGTTGAATAGTAAAAATGAAGCAAACTTTCCATGATTGAGTTTCTTCTGTAATTTTATATGTAAAACTCAATCAAGGAAAACTTACCTCCAACCAAACATACTCTTATAATAATTACTTCCAATATCATGTGTATAATGCTATATGATTACTTTACAGTGTAAAGCAATTTATAAAAACAACAGTTCATATGGATGTGCTGCATAAAATGAAGTTAAACGAAGAGAATGTGCAAGATCTAACCGCGTTTTTGCTGCTACTATTGTCTTTGCCTTCACTGCAACTAAGTTACTAGGTGTCATGGTTCCCACGTTCCTGAGACACAGTCATACTTCCAATGTACATTTATTATACAGATGAATATATGAGCTGTGTTAGTGGGAGGCCATTTTAGTGGTTTCTTTTCCGTTGTCCATAGAAGCAAGCAAGTCAAACACATTCTGTCCAAAAGCCACATTTTTTAGTATTGAACCAACCTCATTATCTCTTCCCCACTTTTCCCTTTTCTTCAAAAGCAAGGAAAAATCTGTTGGATTGGGTTCAGTTTGTTTGCAGTGAAAGTAGTAGACACGTTTTATTTGATCCGAGAAGTAATGCTCAAAGGAAACATAAGACTTGTTTGCAGTGAAAGTAGTAGACACGTTTTATTTGATCCGAGAAGTAATGCTCAAAGGAAACATAAGACTCAACAAGGTTTGTTTGCTTCATAGTTCATAGTGTGGTGTTGCAACTTGCAATGCAATCCATATAGTAGAACTTTCTGTGTTAGCATTGGCAATAGTACATCGGAATGGAGCTGAAGAATGAGAAGCAAGTCAGGTAAAATTTTCTACCATGTCATCTGCTTTTTATTCTCACTACAACATTGCACATATTTGATTAGTGGCTGTTAAAATTTGCAGGTTCTCCAATGATGGAAAACAGAATCTTGAGCCTTCTTGGGAGAAGATAGATGCCCACAAACACCATGAGAAGCCATTCTCAGCATACAAGATCCAAAGAACTCTGAATCCTGGAGGCAGAACTAGTAGTAGTGGTGATAGGGACAGAATTAACACAAGAGTTCCAACCCTTGGGAAATTTAAGGTTCTCCCAGAAAACCATCAGCTATGGAAGAAGAGAATTCTTGATCCTGGTAGTGATATCTTTCTGGAGTGGAACCGGGCTTTCCTATGCTCTTGCATACTATCACTGTTTGTTGATCCACTGTTTTTCTACCTACCCTCAGTAGCAAATGATGGGAATTCATCATGCATGGCTACTGACTTGAATATAGGAATTGTTGTGACGTGTTTCCGGACATTTGCTGATGTTTTCTATCTGCTGAACATGGTCATAAAGTTCAGGACGGCCTATGTGTCGCCTAGTTCAAGGGTATTTGGAAGAGGTGAGCTTGTTATGGATCCCAGGTTGATTGCTAGAAGGTACTTGAGATCAGAGTTCGTCCTAGATCTTGTAGCTACGCTGCCTCTTCCTCAGGTATCTCAGCTGCCGGAATACACTGATTTTGTATATGTTCAATGTAAAGTTCAAGTCAATTTAATAATGAATTTATTTTTTCCATCGGTTCAATGTTATAATATAATCTTAAATGTTTACAATAAGCAAGAGTTTTGTCATTTGTGCAACAATCAATTCACATACTTTTCAATTCATCCTCTTTGCTTGGTTTTGTTTTGTCTTGTCTTTATATTTTGTCCATGGAAGTTTATGAGTGTCTGGTCGTGATGTTAAATGACATTGTTAGCTTTTCTTTGTTGGCAGATTGTGATATGGTTTATTATGCCAGCAATTAGAAGCTCCCATGCTGATCACACCAACAATGCTCTTGAACTGATTGTTCTGCTTCAGTATGTCCCCAGATTATACTTGATCTTCCCATTAAGCTCTCAGATTATCAAAGCCACCGGTGTCGTTACAAAGACGGCTTGGGCTGGAGCTGCTTACAATCTTTTACTTTACATGTTAGCTAGTCATGTGTGTTAAGTTCCCTTCAATCACAAAATTTAAGGTTAGTCGTTATCTCTCAGCCTTTCAGATATTTACATTAGTTCAACTCCTCTATTTGTAGGTCCTGGGGGCATCATGGTACTTGTTGTCAATTGAAAGGCATGCCACTTGCTGGAAATCTGAATGCAGAAATGAAAGCCTCCCCACAAAATGTTTTCTTAAGTACTTGGATTGTAGTTCTTTAAACGATGATGATCGCGTGAAGTGGTTAAACACTACTTCTGTGTTTGGAAACTGCAATCCAGAAAACAGCACCAGTTTCAACTATGGGATTTTTGGAAATGCAGTGCAAAATAATGTCGTCTCTTCTACTTTTATAGAGAAGTATCTCTATTGTCTTTGGTGGGGCTTGCAGAACCTAAGGTTTGATTCTATGTTTTGGTATTTTTCACCGAGTCCACTTTTTGCTGAAAGAGTTTCTTAACAAAAAAGGCTATGGAACATGATGGTCTTGCATCCAATTTTAGTTTTCCTTTTATAAGAAGCAAAAGCTTTGGTCCTTCAGTATGGATATTAATGTCTTTCTTTACATATGAATATTTGATATGAAATTCAGCCGAACATCAACATGTCTACCTTTATCGATTCTTTATTTAATCACATTTTATTAATATCTTCATATCTGTATTTTCAGTTCCTATGGCCAGAGTTTGACAACAAGCACATTTGTAGGGGAAACTGCATTTGCAATACTTATAGCTATTCTGGGTCTGGTTTTGTTTTCCCACTTGATTGGTAACATGCAGGTAATTACGATTTTCAAATCCTTGGATATCTAACTTCAAAATCATATTGTTTGCAATAAATTCTGTTGTTTTCACGTTTCTTATCGTGTACTGACATCATGACCTCTATGAATTGCTGAATCTTTGACAAATTCTGAAACAGCTGCAATGCTTCTGTCGTCTGTCATTCCCATCTTGGACAGCACTTAATATTAGCTTCAAATAAATCTTTCTTAGATCACAACGCTTCCATTTTATATCTACTAATTAACCAGCAACTTCAGCTTTAGACATGTCATCTGAGGATAATCTTCCTCAGGGGTAACTTTTTATTTTTTCTACTTTAAATATTCCTGGATATGTCTTCAAGCATCCATCTCCACTATAATACAACTGTCTTAAGCATTGTTCTTGAACTTCTCAATTTATATCATTTGGCATTGTTGCTATATCCTACTTCATCTAGTGGGAAATTGCTTGATAATGATAAAATTTTTCTGAGTTGCTTGGAGGAACAGCGCTAAGTATGCTCAGTCAAATGCAGACCTACTTGCAATCTATTACCGTGAGGCTTGAAGAGTGGAGGCTTAAGAGACGTGACACTGAAGAGTGGATGAGACATCGCCAGCTCCCACAACATCTCAGAGAGCGTGTCCAAAGATTTGTTCAGTACAAGTGGCTTGCGACTCGAGGTGTTGATGAAGAGACAATCTTAAGAGGCCTGCCTACAGACCTGCGTAGAGATATCCAACGCCACCTTTGCTTGGACCTTGTTCGACGTGTAAGTTCCTTTCTACTCAATTTAGTCCTCCACAGGTATACATGACTTCAGGTTAGTCATATAAATGTTCAGGATATCTGCCCCCTTAATATTCAAAATAGACATCAATTTATTCCTCCAATGTAAATTTGGACATTGATTTGATCCACAAATTGATGGTTAGATTATTGTACAGACTAAATTGATGTAAAAAATCTAATCCGAAATGAGCATTTCCTCCATATTTGTGTCAAACTGCACTTTAGTTGTGCATGACATCAACATGAAGAAATATTCAATAGTTTTCTCCATGCTCTTGAGGTCTTGAACTATATAATTGTTTCTTGACGTGTCTGATACATCATGCAATGACCTTTTGTGATCCCAGGTACCCTTTTTCTCACAAATGGATGATCAGCTACTTGATGCAATATGTGAGAGATTGGTGTCATCCTTGAGTACTCAAGGCACATACATAGTCAGGGAAGGAGACCCGGTTACAGAGATGCTTTTCATCATTAGAGGAAGACTTGAAAGCTCAACCACAAATGGAGGTAGAACTGGTTTCTTTAATTCCAGTACTTTGAGGCCTGGTGATTTCTGTGGAGAAGAGCTACTTGCTTGGGCATTGCTTCCAAAATCCACTCTCAACTTACCTTCCTCTACAAGGACAGTTAGGGCCCTTGTAGAAGTGGAAGCCTTTGCACTAAGAGCAGAAGACCTTAAATTTGTAGCCAATCAGTTTAGACGCCTCCACAGCAAGAAGTTACAGCATACCTTCCGTTTCTACTCTTACCATTGGAGGACATGGGCTGCCTGCTTCATTCAGGCCGCGTGGCGCCGGTACAAGAAGAGGATGCTGGCGAAGAGCCTTAGCTTGAGGGAATGCCAGTCCTTCAATGATGATGAACAAGCCAGGAATCAAATGGAAGAAGATCACAGTGCTGTGCCTTCAAACACTACACAGGTGAAACAGAACTTAGGTGTCACTGTGCTGGCCTCAAGATTTGCTGCTAACACAAGAAGAGGGGCTCAGAAGATCAAGGATGTTGAGATGCCCAAGTTGCACAAGCCTGAAGAGCCAGACTTCTCAGTAGAGCCTGATGATTAGCTAAAAAAAAGCACTATAAGTAACTTCTATTGCCAAGGGCCATGGTCTAGAGTTCCATGACATCTTCAAGAGTCAAAAAGTATTATTCCTCGGAGAATAAGACCCCTCAGTACCTAAAATATGAGTGCCTTTGTTGTTTGTTCAATGTTCATGGAGGAGCTTTAAGGTTTTCTCTTGGCCTGAACTTTACTACTTACTATAAGCAGGCTGTCTCTTAAAATTGTGATCCCATGACAGTTAAACTAGTTGATGGCCATAGGAATCGACTTTCTTGCAACAAGTTGCTTGTTAGCATTGTCAGCTCGGAATATCTCCTCCATAAAATCGATTTTCCTCTTGTATATTGGAATTCCTTGACTTGCCACTTGTATTTTGCACCACAACTTAATTGTATATTGTCTAGTAAAACTTCGGTTCTCGCCAAAGTTTATGATATATATATATATATATTTGGTCAACTAAAAAAAAAATGAATCTATTAATTAATCTCATTATTTTTTATCCGTTTTGGGGACAGTCCAATATCATGACCGACATATTCATTAAAAGAAATGGGCCGATTCCGTACCATCATGTGGTATGGTAAGCTGGGGCATCAGTAGATTCAATACCACAAAGCATAATCAGCAAACATGCCTGCTGCTATATCTCTGGCTCTCATTCAAAACAACCCCCCATCTCCAATTTATTGGGTCAGTGATGTTAAAGCTCACTGTCTAGAAATAAGATTTTAAGAACATGAATATATTAGAGGGGCCAGATTAGAAGATTTCATCACAACTACATTATCAAGCCACTTGAGTTTGTCTCTGCTATTCGCCTGCCGACACCATTTTGTTTATAGAATCCATAGTAAGACACATAAAATGTAAAACAAAAGTAAGGGCTTGGAGAAGAGAGTTGGTGGAATAAGAATTATTGTTTACATTAGATAACAATGAATGTACAGAAAGATGCGCTGCTTTTGCATACCCCGTTTACCATGAAGGCACCAATGAATCTATGATTCAAGAAGTATCAAGGAAGAAGCACTCCACTCAGACATGTGGTGGAATGGTAAAACATCAAACTTGAATCAGAACTCCCAATCCCAAATACAACCCAAGAGCACAATGAAGAAAACTGGAACATTATCTAAGGCAGATAACAAGAATTCAATACCTGTAAGAATACAACGACCACTGTCCTATATGGAATGCTTGGGATGAATTGTGTGAATGCAAAATGGATAGAGTTGAATAAGAGAGGATCCTGTTGGTACTTGCATTCATTTATGTGTTTGCTAGACCTGTACTACTAATTTCTGAAGGGAAGAAAAAACAGATTGAACTTTCCTTTACTGCTTTGCTCATTTTGCTGCAGCACAGCAACTTGGTTGGCAACGCAGTAGAAGGTGCTTTCCATTCATTCTCCTTTTAGCTGTTTTGAATTAAAACTAGCTCATCTGCTCTCCAATTAAGTCGAGTCCCACAAGGAGGAAGGTCACACCTTGGAAAAGCAGAAAGTAGAAGTGAACTCCTTGCGCGGATAACAGGCTCCTGACTGAAGCTGTGAGAAGGAGGAATGCCAAAGTCAACTCTTTCTTGTATATTTTGTTAGTTCTCTTAACAGGTGCTGGAGCAGCTTCTTTTTGTTCCTTAAATTGGTGTGACTCAACAAGCTCACTCTCAGAAGCCCCTCTGTGGATCTTTTGTTGTTCTATTGACTTGGCTTCCCTTTCTTCAGCAGCTAGTAAATCAGACTCTGATGACCTGCCAGCTTTCTTTGTCACAACCCATTCATAAGAGCTGCCCAATTGGAAGAGCCCAGATACCATTGCGTTGAATTTGGTGACAGACATGGTATTTTCAAAAAGGAGGTAGGGAACAATAAAAGGGAAGGATTTTGGGGCAGGAAGAATGTTAAGGAATGACATAAAAACAGGCACATAGCAAATCACCCATAAAGGAAGCTCTGCCTCTGGGACAAACATGGTTAAAGGAAGGATTATGCAAAATAAGGTGAAGGAGTAAAAGGGAAGAATTAGTTTCCTTAACAGAAAAAATAGCAGTATTAAGTTCGCTTTCTTCCATGCTGGCACCTGCAAATATAGAGAATTTAAGGCCCAGTAGGTGGTGCATAGTATAAGAAATACTCGCAAGTTTCTAACTTTGTTTTTCTTCGCTGCTATTCTGTTTATTACTTCAAGCTGAGTATCAGACATACCTTAGATTTAACAATAGCAGGCAGACACAATCTGAAAAGTTGCATAGGACCTGAATGCCAGCGGTGTTGCTGCTTCCTGTAAGCTTCATATGACTCGGGAACTTCACAAAGTACCTAAAAATTTACAAATTTGAGGAATACAAGAGAGTACTTCAGGGACCTGAGGGGAACAAACAAGCCTCAATCCATGAAAGATGATATGGCTAGTCATATCAGGAATATTTCTCTACCAGTGCACTATGCACTGAAAAAGAATGTAGATATAGATGGAAAAACAACTGTCATTTATGATCACCTTTACGTCATTTAGGAAGATAAATTTCCAACCATTGAGATGAGCTCGGACCGCAATGTCCATGTCTTCTACAGTTGTCCTCTCAAGCCAGCCCCCGGACTCTTCCAGGGCTTTGATTCTCCAAACACCAGCAGTTCCATTGAAACCAAAAAAATTGAGGAATACCCCATTGACCTGCTGTTCTACCTCAAAATGGAAGCATAAGTTAATGTTTTGCAGACGAGTCAACAAGTTCTCATCCTTGTTCACAAAAGACCATCTCGCTTGGACCAAACCTAGCTCCGGATTGTCCTGCACCGTTAAAGGGAATACATTAACATATGATAAACATATTATTACCAATATCCGTTAATTTGTTATTGAATATATTTCATGCTCTTGTCCTAACCTTGAAATGTGGCACAGTTTGCTTAAGAAAATCAGGATTTGGTTGAAAGTCTGCATCAAAAATCGCAACGAACTCATAGCCTTTAACATAGTCACAACTCATTGCAGAATTGAGATTCCCTGCTTTATATCCAGTCCTAACCAAGCGATGCCTGTAGATTATGTTGACTCCCTTTTGGTTCCACTTACAGACCTCATCCTTAATTAACCACTGTATGCTCTCATCATCAGAGTCATCAAGGACTTGAATCAGTAAACGATCCCTTGGCCAATCAATTTGGCAGACTGCGGAAATAGACTGCTCATACACCTGCATGAAGTCAGCACAGGCAAAGCCAGAAAATTAAGATTTTATCCCTGAACCTTATTTTTGTCATTGATTGCTTATAACATCATATGGAAACCCCTCACCCCACTGTCAAGACAGAACTCATATGTTCTCTATTCAGATGTGATGCTTATTACAAAATTGAAAAAAAAAAAAATGTATGGAACTCATTTCCCTACTGTGTTATTCATGAAAAGTGCCTCTTCCAATTCTAGAAGGTTGCATACTATTCCTAAGTAAGTTACAAACTCAAAGTTGCATTGTGCCAACCTATAAGGCAATACTTGATTGGATACTTGGGTACAGATATACATTCTGCCTGTTATATTTATATTTGTATTTTTCTTCACGTGCATTCTTTTAATTCTCAAGTATTGCAAATCAGGTAATCAGAACCTTGTATCTTTTGACATTTGCTAAATCTATGTCTTAAAAAATAAATAAAACTAGCTAAAATTAGAAATTTGCTGCTAGCTTAAATATTAGAAATAACTTCAGTTACCAAATAAGCTTCACATCGCAGTATAGGAAATCTGGGGTCATAATCATACACATACCTCCCTCTCGTTACACATTGGAATCTGAACAAGAACCATGGGGTAATTGCTTGCAGCTCCTTCAACATCATCAACCTTGAAGGGGTCCTCATCAAGCCATGGCTTAACCTTCCTGTATTTTATCCAAAAGCATCCCAAGCAAAGAATCATACGGTCCACAGATTGAATCAGAAACAAAACAACACAAAATTTTGAGAGTGCCTGTATAGGTGGAGCAATGTACTCTGCACGAAACCTCAACCAAGCGACATAAGCCATATGGAGCAACCCTTCCAAATCCGAGGCACCAGGAAAGTGCAAACTGGGGTTCCTAAAGTGCCAACCTTGAAGGTAAGCAACCACCTCAAAGGCCAGAACTGCCAATGAAGTCACTAAGAACACTTTAATCACCCTAAACAGCAACTTCCCTCTCTCCAACTTGTCACTCTCACTCTCCACAGAAACTCCTTGTTGTCCATGAACCAACCTCTTCTTGATGGTTCCAACCAAGGACCACAGAACCGTGGCTAGCCAAGTGACACAGCCAACAGCACGGTGAGCCTTGAGGAGCAATACCCAAGTGACTTGCTTGGCATTCTTGCCACGGCTCTTCTCAACTGGCCTGAATGCAGCATCTGCACCATTAATCTCCACAACTGAGAATGTGGGGTTCTCCATTTTCACCACCACTGGTGTTCCTCTCTGTGTATCCTTGGTCCACCAATTGGAAAAATCCAGCCTTGGAGCCATTTTCCACTGTAGTGGACTAGACACAGATTCAAAAAACTAACACACACAAACACAACACAACACAAAGTATGTTGTTATATCTAATATAAAATAATATATAAATATATACACACAGCAAGGACTTAAGACACCAACTTCATCAATCTCTTCCAGTACACATCATGGTAAAAGAGTAAACACTCAGATCTGGGAACCCAGGAAAAGAAAAGTTGAAAAAAAAAAAAAAAAACAAGAACAAAGCTCCAAAGTTCTAGTTGCACCTATGAAACCAGAAGGAACCCTCTTGAAGGGTCAGCATTTAACAAGAATGCAGCAAATAAAAGCCAAGAACGTGAATTGGGTGATGCTCTTTTGTACTGTCAAGGAACTCTAGAATCCACCTAACATGGGAAAGCCACATTATGAGGGAAGGTATCTGCAGCTGTAAGACTGAGACGCTAACTTTCAAGTGGGGTTTTTCTCCATCAATAAAATCCACATTAACATTTGACTTCCCATTTGACTCCCAAGAAAAGAATAATAGAACAAAAATTACAGCGTGCACATTAAATTTGACTAAGTAATCATCAACATTAACAAGATCTTTAACTATAAAACACACCTGAAGTGGAACACTGTTGAATGATTGACTAGGAGATAACAAAAACATGACAAGTGTTTTTCTTTTTCTTTTATGATATCCACAATTCCACATTACATGAAAGACCATAATCATCATGGTTGACCCACTTGTCTAAAGGAATTGAAGATTCCTGCACTATGTGATTTATTTATGAGCTCAGTTACTAGTATATAAGTATATAACTATCTTTATTTAAAATTTCACTGATATAGTAACAATTATGATAATGATGATGATAATAATTATGCCAATAGCCAAGTTGGGTTTGAGTTGTGTTTAAAATGTTGCAAAGAAAAAAGGTAACGGTGTTACGGTGAATGTGACAAAAGGCTATCTACCCAAAACCAACCCTGCAAATGACAAAAGGCATCAACACAGTTTAGAGCTTTACTTTTAATTATTGCTTTAAAGGAGCACACAGATTCTGTTTATTAGAGGCCTATAGAGGTTCATGTGCATTTTTGTAAAGGACAATATTATTAAGTGTGAAAAAAAAAATGGAACCTTACCCAAAAAAAAAATGGAAGCTTCTTTAGGAATATTCCTTTCTTCTTTTACACTATGAGGAGTAAATTAACCAAGAGAAAACAAAAAATAAAAAATAAAATAAAAGAAAGAAACTGGAATAGACTCACCTTATTAATCTTTCCTTTATATATAGGCATCACTTGAATTTGATCACTATGTTTCTCTATTCATGAATAATATGTAAGTACGTATTTGAACACAGAAGCATGTCATAACTCTAAATTGGAATAGACAGTTTTCTTAATATAATTTCTTTAATAAAAGAAAAAATTATTAAAAAAAGGCACCTCATATGTTAGGTTGAGCATTTAGTACTATCCAAGTTGTTGGATGTTAATTCACCGACATGCATTATTTTTGTCATGAATTATTTCTTCAAAAGAGATAAGTTAATTAGGAGATACCGTGAATAGTTTTATATTCTAACAATTTTATGATAAAGCTGAAAACTAAACGGATGAAAAGGGAAAGGATAGGTCAGTACAGCTTTGTTTGCTGGATCTGAAGCCCTAAACTCCCAAGTGTCATATGTTGCAATTCCCATATTTAGTTGCCACAGGAAGAACTTACTTAGCTTGATGCTAATCCAAGCAGTGTAATAAAGTGTCAGCAATATCAGGGAAGGAAGTAACTGAAGTATTTATTGCAATAGGCATTTACAACCATCCAAGGTAATTTGTATTAAAGAATATTAATGTCAACAAATTTTGATACAAAAGAATTGATACTACTACTAGTATATACTATACTACATAATAATCAATTAAAGGTTGCAAAGTCAGCTAGGGGTGGTTTGTTCATTAATTAGCATTTCTTTGTTTATCATGTCACCTTATAAAATCAATTAATCATATTCTTGAAGTGAACTCACTTTTGTGTGTATTGATTGATTGTTTTAATTAATACCTCAGAACTCGGCAACGTATATAGGTAGTACCGTATTCCAAAAGTATAAATGAGTAGCTTAAATATGAGCCTTAATTGAAAGGTTGGTTAGCGTGGATAATGGCATTTGAAGAATATTTAATATAACACGTCAAAAAAGGAATATATTTAATATATAAGATAAGATTATGGGAACAGAATGAAAGGTAATAGTATACTATCGTGGTCCTTTTCTTTAGTGACCACTTTTTTTTTTTAATGAACAAAGAATATTCATTGTCGAAAGCAATGACTAATCTCTTCGAGGTGTATAACTCACATATATGGGTCTTATTTCTGTCCATTAAATTCTCTTCATACACACCGCTATGAATCAAATCACTAACTAAATGTTTAAAGAGTTTAACTAGCTATCAACTATATTAGGCCTCATGATCAATAACCACTCTATTTAGTTACCGTTGTGACTATATAAAACATAGACTAATATGATCTTACATTAAATAGGAAATTAATACGTGATGACTTTTTATAAATCCACAATTAATTAATACGCAGAAAAAAAAGAAATAGAGCCTATGCCTCGATTGCACAATCAACGCTAACACATTCATTCAGCAATAAAATTAGCCACAAACTGACTAAACTTCAAATTCAACATTTGTCGTTAAGCAAAACGGGATTACATGAAAATTTCGAATGAACAATTATGGCATTTGATTTAAATAAAGGAGGAGAACAAAACAGTTTGCACAAATAAATAAACACTCGATTTTATACATGTTGTTCGAATTCATTAAAAATGCCAAAAAATTGTTGGATTGATGTCTCTCTTGTAGTAGGAGTCTCGTCGATGTATATGCAGATCCGCGTTCCCATGCACGTGATATACTAGATTGCCCCCAACAACCTAAATCTTGACAGACGCTATCTGAGCTGGATTTCAAATGTGTTGTGTGTCTGAACAGATAGTTTGGCCATTTTATCTGCATCTCCTACGCCATATGTGTGCCTGCACTGTGCCACTGCACTGTGCCAAAATTATATAACTATACGTATATTAGTGATTGGCTCAAGTGAGAGGAGTAGTTTACGAGTGATGTTAGGTGTACAATTAAATTGTATAATAAATGCGCACTCCACACTTTATCACCATTGGATTTGATGAATGAGTGGGATGGATGAAGACCACACATCACATCCAATGGTGGTAACGTACGTGGTGTGTATTTGTTATGTAACTTAGTTCGTTCACTAGACATTATTCATAGTTTATTGTGAGATTGAGAAGATCAAATCTGGATCGTTAGATTTTGTATGAATGGTCAATATCAAAATATAAAATCACGTAACATTTTTAAATGATCACGTAATTATTAATTACTAGTAATAACTTTTAATTATGAGCCTCTATGTAGAGTTAAATGTTCAAGAATTACTCTTCTCATTCTCACGGTAAATCACTCTTTTCACTTGAGTTGTCCTCCATATATTATATTAGTATCAAACTAAACTACTATGCATTTTCTCATTCTCTCTTCAATTCTATTATTTACTTTTTTTTTTAATTTATTTTTTGATATAAAGGTATTTAATTATATTGGTGGTACTTAATTACCAATAACAAATGAGGAGAAATTTCATGAGACTTATGATGTTAATTGCTGGAAATCGAAAAGAGCTTAACTGAGAGATAATTGAAAATGATGAGACTTTTTTATTTTTTCTCCCCCTTACTTTTCCTAATAGAAGACTCTATTATGAGGTCTGAGTGGAGGACAAAAAGTTAGAGAGAATCGTTTGGAAGTGTACTTTTAATTTGAGGACATTCAGTTATTAAATGTTTTACTACCAAATAAAAACACAATTTGGGGACGAAGAAAAAAAGAATAAAATTATCATATGCTCAAACTATAGTTCAAAAAACAATATACAGTTATAACCCGTAATTTGCTATTGAATCTATGAAGTTAAGCAAAAATAGGTGTGATTATTGAAAGAACCGAATATGCTTTAGAGATAATTCTTATCTTAAGGGGAGAGGATGGAACATCTGTAGGATGATTTTTTTTTGGTAAGTATCTGCAGGATGATTTTGTTATAGAATTCCTATCATAGTTTTAAAAATCGGCTCGGACCGGTTGGTTTGACCGGAAAACCGGTGAACCGGTCATGAAACTGGTCCGAGCCACTATTTGGATCGGTCTTGTATCAAAACCGGTGTGACCCGGTTTGACTCGGCTGGTTTTGGATCAAAACCGATGACTCGGCCGGTTGAATCGGACCGGTCAACTCGATTTATTTTTTTTTTTGCTTTTTCACTTTTTTTTCTTTTTTGGGCTAAATAATATTTTTTTCTAAACCTTAAAAAATAATATTCTAATTTGACTTTTAGAAAAATACAATAAATTTGTTTATATTGTCATGATTTGTGAGTTTGTGATGTAAAACTTTGTGAGTTTACTTGTACAATTATATTTTAAACTTGTTAATTGTGATTTGTGATTGTGAAACGAAAATAATATTTAGGAATTTATGTTATTTAATTATGTTTTTATATTTGGAGCTCTTAAAAGGTATCAAATTGTTAATTAGTTGTTATTTTATTATATTTTATTTAAATTTTTATATAATTTTATATTTTTTTATATAAATCCGGTTCAACCGGTTCGACCAAATGACTCCACCTATTGAACTAGTGACTCAAAGACTTCTAAGTCGATCACCGGTTTGAGTTTTAAAACTATGATTCCTATCCTTCACTAAAAGGAAAAAGGGAAAATAAAATAAAATAAAATATAACACCCCTATTCATAGCCGTGGAATCTAATAAGGGAACCACATACGCAAAGCCCGATTAGTGATTACTATTTACAAAAAACAAAGTGAACTGTGGACCATGCTCTATTTGGACACTGAATTAACGCTTTAAGGTTCTTGCACGCTTCACCAATGTTAATGGCATTTTTCTTTTTTTTTTTTCTACTTATAATTTGTAAATTTGAATTGGGAACTTTAACGAAACAAAAAGGTTGATAATTGTTCTTTACTTTGCTGGAAAGAAAATAGTTTCTTTATTATCTTCTAAGAAATGGAGATGACATTTTATAAGCCTTAGCTGAAAAACAAAAAAGAAACGCGCTTTATAATCTTCAAGTCACTTACGTCTTAAAATTGGTGTTTCTCAGCAGAATTAAATGTCACACTTCTGTACCCCATGTTTTGTGTCTGGAATTCATCCTGAAATATATCATTTGGAGGATGAAAAGGTCCATTTTATTAAATAGTATAAATAGAAATGAAAAAAGAAAAAAGAAGAAAAAAACATCGGAGACATAGCCAGCTTTTGTTTTCAAGAGAACTAAAGACAGTGCACGAGGAGGAGATATAGATGGCAGGGCAGAACCTCAGTTACATGTATTCAAACCAGCTCTCCTGTGCACTCCGGCAATCTCCACCTTGCATTTCATCACCATTAACGTTTTTTTTATTTTGTATTTTTGAAAAAAGAAAGCTCATGAATGCTCTCGTTTAAGAAACAAAAGTAGTCAGTTTTTTTAATGCGTTCGTACATTGTAAACTTGAAAAAATCACTTTTCAATATAAGATTTAACACTTGTATGCCCTTAACTAGTGTCCTAGCATTGGTTAAGAAACCCCAAACAATAAAAATGATACTCCTTCCGCTGTTAAATAATTGTTTATTTTAAAATTTTAAATAATATTAATTATTTCTTTTCAACAATACCCCCATTAAATACTAATTGAGGATCATAGAGATATAGTTATGGTTTTGAAAATCAAATCGGGTATTGAACCAGATGAGATATCAGTTTAGAGATTTAGATGTTCAACCAAAATATAATATAATTTTGAGCTATATTAATAAAATTATTATCTTTTTTTTCAGAAAATTCATTTTGTTATGAAAAGTAACTATTTTCATTGGAAGAAAAAATTCATTGAGCACATTTTATTTTTGTCAACCACTTATCATATCCTTTTTATTTTTGGATCCGACATATATAAAGGAACGAAGGCCCCATAAAGCCAACAAAGATACAAGCCCGGTCTACTAGCTAGACAAAGAAGCCATCTCTTCTAGACCAAAAAAAAAAAAAAAAAACAAACAAGTCGGGGTCATTGGGAAAGTGTTTTGAAAAACAGTTTTCAGGTTTTAAAAATAAAAAACTTGTTTGGTTTACTGTGTTTTCTACATTGGTTTAAAAAACTTAAAAGCAAAAAATGAGTTTTAAAAGTTAAAAGTCAGAAACAGTTTAGAGATGTTTTTGAGGTGCAGATCTTTTAAAGCTAGCAGTGGCATATAATGAAATTGTGTTGTTGTGTCCATCTTGGACAACTTCAAATCCTACAGTGGCCTAAAACGCACAGGGTGTAATTTCTTTTTCATATCTTTCTCTCACATGTGACATTGCCGCACCTGTTATCTCATTCTTTAATGTGTTTTGGGATTAAAAACTTCCCTCTGAAAACAAGTACGCAAACGGAACCTTTTGTTTTTAATAATTTAAAAACCGATTTGCAAATATCCTTGCCAAATGATTTTTTTTGTTCTTTTATTTTTAAAAACTAAGTTTACACTAGCTTTTTAAAACTATTCTAGAAAACTACAAAACAAAAACAATACCAAACAAGCCGTAATCTCTTTACTCAAAATTGAGGAAAGTGACAAGGGTGGTCTCAAGCACCAATTAGAATCGAGATTTCTTGGTAATGTGATATGAGAAATTATGTGGGCAGTGGCTCGTCAAAGAAGGCCATTCGTTTTCCTGTAACAAACAAGTCATACTTCTTCTTCCTCATTTTCAATGACAGAGCAAGTGGATGCAGTGTGAACAGTGGCAGTGGATAGAGTACTATGGGGCAACTGGCAGTGGCATCCTTCTCTTTCATGTAGCACATCAATAGCGAGGACACTTGCATCGGTTTTTTTTTTTCCTGCCCCTTCAATTCTTCTTCATAAGGTTTTTTTTTTTATAATTCTTTTATAGAACCGTTGGATTGCTTGAACTGCTCCGGTTTGGGCGGTTCACTGGTTTTTGACTAATTTTCCCAGTTGTTGACCGGTTTTCAAACCACTGGTTTTTTGGTCATGGCCAGATCGGAAAGGGGGCCGGTTCTTGATTTGACCAGCCCGATCCTATTCGATTCTCAGAACATTGGATATAGTAGAGGAAGGAAGAAAAAGTTGGAATATTAAAAAAAAATATTGGCAATTCAGTAAATTATTTTAAATTTTATCTAATTTTGATGTTTTTCCAATTATTTCCTATATTTCAGTGTGCATCTATAGTTGAACAATTATTCAAGGATAGAAAGAGTAACAAGAATAACCTACTTCAAGTTTAAACCAAGGTATACACCGTCAAAAGTAGTGACTAATTACTTTTATGCGTAGAGCCAATAGACGTAAGTTTTGTCCCTAGTCACCAGATTCTCTATATATATCGTCATGAATTAAATCGACTAGATGCTTAAAGAATATAACTTGTTATTAACTATGCTAGGTGTCGTAGTTTAAAACCCAAATAGATAAATTTAGTGAAACGGGAAATTTAAGGCCATGCAGATGAAAATTGCTAATTTACATTTATCTATTCAATGTGTGAACTGAATTTCATATAAATTTGCAATTATATAGCGCACTTTTACTGCACATTCTGAATTTGATGGCCTCCTTCATATTCTCATTCAAGGCACAAATTACATAACTGAGATTGTAACATGTTCGGCTTTTTTTTATTAAAAACATCAAACCGTAATTTGGGCAAAAGTTATACGAGAGAAACATTCAACTAAATGATTTGACAATATCTAAAGGAGAAACCAAGCATACTATTTGTCTGAATGTATGTACAATCTGATGAAAAAATAAATAATAATAATAGAGCGGCTCGTAAGTTAATCCTAGCCAACTCAGTTGAATTGTCTCCGCTGGATTATATATGTAGGCTTTTCCCTTTTTTAATATTTTTAAAAAATTAATTAAGTAATTCAGATTAGTTTGAGTTATAAAATCCCAAAATGTGATTAAATATGAAGAATTTCAAAATAAACACACATATAAGCTAATAGAGGTGTTCAAAACCCATACCAGTCCATCAATCTGGCCCAGCCAGGCTTATTTAGACATTTCGGGTTTTCAAATTTAACCAAGTGAAATTTTCAAACTGAGTTCATGTCATATTTCAGATTGACCTAACCCATCCCGAAATCAAATAATTCTTTCAGAGATATATATTTTGGATAATAATTAGTGACAATTTATAAGATTTTACAGTTCAATTAATATATTTTATATAACTTGATGTTATTTTTATATTGATCTGTTTTATTTTAAAATAGTTATGACTAAATATCTTAAATTTTATTTCTTATTTGTAAGATTTTATAACTTTATTATATATAATATTCAAATCCTCTTAAATTGTTTGAACGTTAGGTTGACTCGAGTTAACCCGATTATTAGTCGAATCATTGTTAGATCAGGTTCTAGTTCTAAAAAATGACTCTATCTATAAATAAGTTCAAGTTTGATCCAAGGCAGGCGCTATACGCCCCTATTGGGTAAGCTAAAATCTAAAACTCGCCGCTCCAAGTAGTTTGGTTTGTAGGCCCTAGGCTTAAACCGAGCTAATAAACCAGTAATGAGTTAGATAGTCAAATCGATGAACAACCACAAGGAAGCAATATTCTCATCTAAAGAAATCCTTATTCACAGTAATACATAGTTGCATATAATTGTGTTACCTTTCATTCCCCAAACACTTTCTGTAATTTGATGACCATCAACCACTGTTTGAACTTTGAAGTGAATTTATCAAAGCTAATGAGCTTGTATCTCATAGGGTACCAGCCCCGATAAGAATTGAGTGTAATGATTATATCAATGTTCAATCATCCACCAGGTCACCCATCTGCACCCGTAAGCATCTCTAATGTAACCCCCCCCCCCCCCACCCCCAACCCCAACCCCAAAACAAAAAAAAAGATAAATGCATCAACAGATAATTGTCAGAGGCAAGCAAAATGAAACAGAATAAAACATTTAAGCATCAGTGCAATCCATAGCATACTAAGATATTGCATAAAATAAAATAGCGAGCAGTCAAAAATGGCATCAACTGATATTCATTTAATCATTTTGCTGAATTCTGAACATCATGCCGATGCTGCTACTTCTGAGGCTGACTATGTCAGCAGTCAGCTTGCAATAACTGTAAAATTGTCGGGGGAAAAAAAAAGCCTTCAAGTGTTTACGATCATAGTAAAACAAAGTAAAAAAACAATGATATAGCTGTTAGCTTTCACCGCAATTCATCAATGTCACTTCTATTTACGATGAGCCTCCACATCTGTTATTTGCTTCACCGTCTTGCTTTTCTTCTGCTGATATTTAGCATACGAATAGCACACACCACCAGCTGTATTGATAACCAATCCAATCACATTCAAAGCGTGGACTTGAACACCACCCAGCAAGACAAAACCAAGGGTCTGAAGAAGCAACAAGAAAAGATTTACTAATTATAGGTAACACTATATTTAAAAAAGAAAAAAGGAAAGAGAGGCCTTGCATTCAGTTAAGACAAAAAAAATGATAAAAAATCTGGATGAATAATGTATATACGAATCAATATTAAGTGCCAGGACAATTACTACAAATTCAAGGTTTTTGTGCTGCAACAGAAATTCTCTACGGCAAACATGGGATCAATCCTAGCTTACCGTGGAACCAACACCTTTGAGGACGCCTACAATAGTGGTAGTAAGAGCTGAATTAACAACAGTGCACAAGAACATGGTATAGTTGAGAACAATGCCCATCACCAATGAAAGAACAAGGATCAACAAAAATGAAAAAGAATAGCTCTGCAAAAGAAAACATATTTGCATTAGATATTAGCAGTTGCATCAAAACATCACTAAATACTATATGAATGAAATTTGAAGATCATTTACTGTTGGAGAGAAGCTGATAGTAGCTAGATCAGACAATTACTAAGGTTTTTAGAAGTTCCTTTTGAAATCAGCATATTGATTGGATTGATTACATCAAAAGGCAGGAAAGAGTCCAAATGTTTGAAACATTAAATCCATGAAAGCTAATTCACAAAAATCAATTCCGATACGAAGAAGCAAGTTATGACTCTGACCTTTGCAAATAATATTGATAAAGAATTTGGGAATTCCCCAGTGGCTATGATGAGAAACATCAAAAATGGAAGAGATAAAAAGCTGTTATAGAACATGATTTCCACTGATGAAAGTCCATCCTCAGCGCCAGATCTTTCCACCAGCACGAGATACATGGTCTGCATAGATGAGTAAGGAACACTATGAGTAAAGCATGAATAATTACAGCATCAATTATTACAGCATTATATGATAAATGACAATGAAATATCAGGATGTCACCTGGAAAAAAACAGAAATGAAGGCCATGCTATACCCCAGAAGGTCGAAGGAAAAATCTCCAAGGGCGGCAATAAGAACTCCAGCAGCAATCAACATCACCGAAAGGGTCACCTGAAATTTCACAAAGATGAACACCATGTTTTATTGAGTATGACATGTTGGTACTAGAATTGGTAGCCAAATCAAAACTTTTGCCCATGCACATGAGGAGTTTGTAATGCCAATTTTACATTAAGATTTACATGTGACTGCAAATCTAGCCTCAAAAATCATTTTCTAAGATCAAGAAAGGGGAAGAATAAAAAGCCACTAATCATAATATAATAACAGGCATCCAAGGTTAACATGAATTATATGTAAAAAGCAACAAATGGCATCAAACCAGCATATTTTACTTTAATTACGTTCTACTTGCAGATGTATGACAAAAAGAACATAGCTTTTGATTCTGTTTAAGGTAACTTCTCAATTATAAGAGCCTATCTGAAACAAAAAATTTCCCAAAAAGATAAAGTTTTATTTAATTACTTTAATACCCTCTAGTTATCATCAATAAAGTTCTGTTAACCAGAGTTCTTCAGCCTTTTAAAACAGACAAATGCTTTTCTAAGAACCTTCTTTGATCTTTGTGCACTCAAGTTCAACCCAGAACTTATTTTGTTTATTGCACATAATGTGACAGAATAAATAAAAACTTAACACTAACAATAAATTAGCTGAAAAAGAAAATTATGAAAAATAGCAATACCTGTGTATTAGGTCTCCCCTTTCCTGAGAAACACCCAGCGATAAGTACAGCAAGAGGTGTAAGCCTCTTTATTGCAATATACATTGGAATATTGACTCCTTTCAAACTTGCCAAAGCAAATGCAACATTGGCATTATAGAAAATCGAAATCGGGAGCAGTTGCTTGGCCGTTGTCATATCTACTCCTCTAGCTTTTATGTATCCCATTCTTTGGCCAAAGTGTATAAGTAAGGTGGTAGCCAGTTGCTAAAAAAGACAGATACTGCCATTAATATTCAACATTCATAAACAATTAATCTCATAGTAGTCAGCAGAACAAGAATTATCAAAGCTGGAGGTTCTGTGTTTCCTTCTATTTGCAAATACCTGCAAGGTGAGGAGAGTCATTGAGTGTGCATACTGCATAAGAACTGCCTTGTTGATAAAAACCATGGCCATTGAGGCAATTCCATAGGACACCGCTGCGAACAAACTGTGAGGAAACAGCATCGTGCTTATTAAGATAATAGCCTTGAAAATATTCATGATTTCTAACTGCAATATCAGGAAATTAATTGAAGGCCCTTTTTGCCTAATCAAACAACTGTCTCATAGTGTGTTCAGATTTCCATTTGGGTGAATTATAATTGATTTTGACCCCAAAAATTGATTCTGCCATTTTTTTTCAGAAATCAAAATCAATTCTTATCTCCAGAATGCATTCTTTGAGAAGCGAAAATTTATCACTTTCTGTCAAAATCAGTTTTGGAGAAACTAACCAACATAAGTCACTTTAATTTAAAATCAATTATAACTAAATCAATTTTGGCAGCATCAAGTCCACCTAGAATCAATTCTACAAATGCAGAACCAAACACACTATAAAACATATTTCACTACAAAAATCCAAAAAAAATCAGTAAGAAAGTGGGAAACGAAATTTCCAGTTCAGTAATAATAATTTTTTTAAAAAAAGAAAGCAAAGTAAACAAGATGAAGTAGCATATGAAAAAAACCTCGAGAAGGAGCTGGTTTCTGCGTCCCCACGGATCTCCATCGGCAATCAATGGCGAAACCAAATATCCAAATCCAATGACCACGTTGTAGAATGCTAGCAGCCAAAAGTCAACCCCCCGAAAAGCCAAACCAAACCAATCCAATCAAAATCAAATACATTTGAATGGATCCATCAAAGTGGCAATTCCACAACAACCGTAATCAATACGATACTGCATGTACGGACATCAATGAACCAAAGTCCAGCTGGTGAAGATAGACTGAGTAAACAGCGCCTAAGAAAGCCGCGAATTAAGCAAAGAAATGTAAAAGTAAAGCCCTGGGGGGAAAAAAAATGTGAAAGGGAAAGGAGGATTGCGATACGAAGGGAGAAGAGGGAGGTGTACCTGGTAAAGGTGAGCATCACATGTTTGGTGGAAAGACAGAGAGAGCGAGAAATTGGGGAATATTATAAATTACATCAACTAAGAGGGAAAGGCGTGAAAGAAGGAGGAAACACTGTGTGAGTGAGTGGTTGATTGAATGAAGAGTGACTTTGAGAAAGAGATGGATTGGAAATGGGAGATTGGGGAATGGATAGGGTAAAATAATAGAAAAAAAGAAATGGGGAGGTAAATAAAAAGAAAAAAAGGAGGAAAAAGTGGGGTGAGGGTGAAACAGCTGGCGCAAGAATGGCACCGATCGCCATCAAGTATTGGAATCTGGATGGTTTTGGTTTTGGCTTTGGCTTTGGCTTTTGCTTTGGCTGGTTCCCCAATATGGCAATATCTCAGCAAGATGATGAAGACTCTCTTCCCGTCACGCACTCATATCGCCTATACTATATACTATATACTATATGCCCATGCACCCCCATGCCAATCTTCTCTATACTGTACTAGTGTACATGCATCCATTTATGTACAAAAATAACATAACATGAGTTTCGTTGCTACCCTTTTCGCCTATGGTATGCCTGGGTATGAGAGTAAAGGGTCAATTTTTTCTCGTTGAAGTTTTATATTAATTTTTTTATTTTAGTCATTAAAATTAAGAAATTATTGGCTTAATTTTTAAAGTTATAAAAAGTTATTTAAATTAGTTCATAGGATGATATTTGTGGAGATTAATTTGAATCACTAAAATAATTAATTTTTTAAAATAATTTTAGAGATAGAATTGATTGTTTCTTATTTGCAAGAAGTAAAATAAAACACACATTAAATTTCAAGGATAAAAATAAATTTTTATCGTGAGTTTGACCTATGCACCACACCAATTTGAATATCCTCTCTACTGGACATTTGTGTAAAGAAAGTAAAAAACATAAGTCTCGTTATCTCATCTCTAGCATCTATATCTAATCTTAACTTTGATATGATATCATTTTGAAGAAAACCTCTAATCTAGCCATTGAACCTCTAATTTAGCCATTGACAAAAGTACCACCTAATAAACTAGTTTATAAGAAAAATAAATTTATCTTAAGGTCATTCACCATTAAAAATGCAAGACAAATTATTGTCTATTAATTTGTCATTATTAAACTTGACCGAAGTGCACATGTCTTGTTCGATACATGATCTTACGTGATTTTCTGATTTGTTTCACACTGGCATCCTAATATTTTCTGTCATAAAAAATATCATTGTGTCTAGGATGGCTTCTTCTTTATTCATATACCCTAAATTCCTGTTGCACCAAGGTATGAATTTAGGGGGCGTTTGGTACATGCCTATAAGATTATTGGGTAATCTGGAATACCACTTAAAAAGATTACCATATTTTAAATTACCCACAATGTCACAATACAGCGTGTGGTATGTAAAAATAATTTAACTGACAATTTTTATTACTTTATTTGGTGTGTTAAAAAGATTACCCAGTAATAAATTTCCTATACTAAAATGCCCTCCAAACAAAAGGTATGTGGAGCATGTCTTAAGGAAGTTCTTGCGCAACAAAGTGCCAGAAATTATGCCATCCATTAACAACTTCTTCGCTGTCCTTTTCACAATTAAGTTGATTTTTCATTAGACAAAATATTATATTGTATTATGGATTTAATTTCTTATTATAAGGCATAATCCAATCTTGATTCATTAAAATTAAAAGAAAATACCAATCAATTTATATCAAGATTCAACCAACCAATTATCATAGAAGAAAATACCTTCTTTACATGATATTGGCAGGTGAGAAAGGAAACGAAGCACATGTTGTGTGTGGAAAGGAGGTGCAATTCATCCACTACTAGAGGGCAGATATAGGCTAAATAAAGAACAAGATATGTGATGTGATAAGTGGGATAAATTTTAGGTTTTAAAGGGTATTTTTATAATAAAATAAATTATCATATTACTACTTGAATGGTAATTCAGATAGACATCATTTATTGGGGTGATGTGGATTACCAATAATATGGATATACTAAATAGAGTAATATTGTGGGCTTAAGTAATTGTAATCATATTACTGGTGATCCAAATAGATTACCCTATATCAAATGCCTTCTTATGGTATGTTGATTGAGTATAAATCCTAATTGTTGGATTGAGTACCTTCTTCTTCTCAAACCCTAAGCATTTTATTCTTTGTTTTTCTCATTGAAGCAAAACCATAAATTCTAAATATAATATTTTTTCCTCCTAATACCCTAAAACCCCCAATTTCATGTTGTTCTTCCTCCATGAAGCATAATCGTAACCCGTGTAAAAACATACAACTTCTCATATAGTTCTTAAAGTGTAACATTACCACTTACTCCTATCTTGGAAAAAAATGTTGTATTGTTGCACATGTTAAAAATACATGTGCACTATTCAAAATACATATCGAATATCAAAACCATATCAACATCTAATTAAAAACACATATTCACCAAAATTGGGGAATGAATGTAAGGACCTTTTCAATTTTTGAAGGACTATTCTAATGATCAAAATTTTTAGAGGACTAATATGTTGAACATCATATATTTGGAGGACTAAAATAAGGTTTTGCTCAAACTTTAAAACACAAATTTAAAGCCCCAAAATATCCAAATTCATCACATAACATATATATATATGAACTTCATTAATTAAGTCCAAAATTCATATTACACAAATTCAAAACAAACTGAACATCAAAATCCAAACTTTAAATCAAAGTGTGAAAATTCAACATATTACATAATTATACTTGATTCTGAAACACTTGATGAGCACATACATATGCATGCCCTGACCTTAAACTGAGACAAACATTCCCCTCAACTAACTTTTCACTATAAACCAAAAAACACACACACCCACATGCTTGAGTTTTAATCATTTCTAAAGTAAAAAAGGGTAAATGGACCAACTCATTTGCACGATAAATTAGCCCATTATAACCTAATTTGCAAGTAAATAATTGAGTTAAAAATGAATTGAATTAAATAGTCAAAAAGATTTTAAGACCAATCCATGTCATTTTAGTGAGTAAATGAACTAGCTCAACGCATGGTTCTAGGCTTAGAACATCAGTCTATGTAGAGAGTGCAAACCCCATGCCCTGAAAACCTAGTGCCATTGCCTTCCCATATGTTATGCTTGCACCTTTCCTTCTTCTTCAGTTAATGGGGGAGCTAGCTTCATGGAGATGATTCATCCCCTCATGGCAGTCTAGTGACCCTTTCCTTCTCTCCCCTTCCTTTCCTTTTTTGTCCCACTTTAATTTCTCATTGTAGGGGATGTGTTTGATCTCTCCTGGTGTGTATCTTTTGATTGTAGCAGTGTTTGAATCATAAAAAGTTTGTTTTTTTCACAGTTGCTTACGCTTAAATAACGTTAAAGTATTGCACTTATGGTAGGTGATGAATCAACAACCTCTAGTAATGGTAGACAACTAGGGCTTTTGATTTTTGTGCCATTATCTCCGATTTTAGGGTTAGGATCTGCGTGTTCTTCGTGCTTTATTATAAAGGTGATGTTGAATCTATGTTTATTATACATATGATGTTTAGAGATTTGTGGGAAGAACAAGTTTGGGCTAAGAGATATTTAATCATAGAAAAAGACAAGGATTAATTATAGGAATAACTTAGAGAGTTTCTATAATGCAATAAGTGTATACATTTTCTTCATAAATTGGACTACAGATGTAAAGAAAGCTTGTACATGAAAAGTAACTTCTAGAATTGTCAAGGATACTAGTATGCTAGGAAGCTTAATTTTATGATTAATGTGTGAAGCAAGTTGTTGTATTAGGCTTTATTAGACTACCAATCTAATGGATGGTTTGCCTAACAAGGAGGATTTGTGTCTTAGACTGTTCTTCTATGTCATTGTGGTGGTTGGTTATGGGTTTTTGCCCTATTTTATGAGTATCTCTTTCGACCCAAAAAACAAGAACTAGTTAGCTTAACAAGTTTACATGTTTTGCTAACTGTAGTAGGACAACAAGTAATCCCTTAAGATGGCTTTTAGTCCAAAAGATGTAATAATACATAGCTAGTAATTTTTTGCAAAAAAATGACAAGAATATATGATCAAAATTATTAGATGAAATTAAGTGATAAAATCTACTTATTTATTCAAGTTGATAGAATGTCATATCATTCTAACAACTCAAACTATTACATTTTGGGGGGCCAAAATGTGAATTGATTTGGACAGTATATTTTCTAAAAGAAGATTATAATTAAGAATTTAATTTTGATCCACTATTCTATCATTTAATCAAATTCATTAATTCATGCGACCAGTTATTCCGGTTAACCCTTTGAACCTGATAAATTTGAGTGGAACTAATTAAATATGTTTAGCTTGATTCAGGCCATTAGATCAATTGGGTACAATCTTAGTTGAAATGGTTAATGTTTGGTTTGGTCCCCTATGTGTGTACATATATTACACCTTATACTACATACCTTGTCCACCAAATTCCAAAGAAAATCTCATTTTAAGTGTAATCTTACACAATTCCCTTCTCTCTAGCTCAGACTCTCACCTTTTTTTATGAGAGCAAATAACTCAACTAGGTTCCAAAAATGTTTGGGCATACATTGCAAAATCAAAAAAGGTTGATAATCAAATCATTCGATTCGAAGCAACCCGAATTTGATTGACTTAATTTGGTTTGAACTTGGTCAAAAAAATATTTGAGTCCAAATCAATTAAAAGTTGATCGGTTCATATTTCTTTCTTCTCAAACTTGATTCAAATTGTAGAAGATATTACTCTCTTGAAAGTAAATTTATATCCTCATCTTTATGAGGGACCAAGCTACTTACAACACATCCGATAACTTATTGATCTAAGTCAACCCATTTACCACCCTTGAAATAACGGAAGTAATCGGGTTTAGCCCCAACCCCGGAACGTAAGGTCCGAACCGGGTGAAGGAGTCGACATTGAGGATGACAGTGAAAAAAAAAAAAAAAGAGAAAAAAGGAGCAAGCTCCGAAAACAAGAGCGTAGCCACGCAATTGGGACCATCCTCCCAACCCCCACACTCACATCGCCATCTTCGTTCGCACACCGTAGCTCCCCTCTTTCTTTCCCTCCCTCCCTCCTTCGCTCCTCTCTCACAATCACCCTTCAGCTTCAGGTGAGAAAAACTTACCCCTCTTCTCCAATCACAGGCTCGAATCGCCGATTCACGCTTCTTGCTAATCGTTCTCCCCATTACTCCTTTTCTCGATTTCGAAATCTATCGCGTTTCGAATCTCGGTTTTCGGTTTCTCACAATCACCATTCGTTTTCTCTCTCTCTCTTTCAGGAACCAACCAATTAATCGGAATCATCCACCAATTGAGGTCACACACAGCGGTCGCGATCGAAATCTTTCTCTCTCTCTCTCTCTTTCGGTAGCTGTGTAGGTAGGGATTAGGAGGGGAATATGCAACAGAGGCTGAAGTTGCAGCAACAACAAGCACTCATGCAGCAAGCTTTGCTTCAGCAACAGCAGATGTACCACCCTGGCATGCTTGCAGCTGCCATGTCTCAGGTTCCCTTTCTCTCACTCTTTCCTTTCTTGTCTCGCGCTTTCTATTTCCATCCACTGCATTCAATTAGGTTATTAGCTTATTGCATTTGCGGTTCTTTTCTGCGTTAATAGAAGAACAGGATTAGGGCTTGTGAACGGTTAGATAGGGTAAATAGGGGTCTCCATGTCACTTTATTATTATGTGATTAGGGTTTTCGACCTCGGGTGTCTATATGATTTTGCATTGGTCCTATTGTTGCCACGTGACAGCTTTGTAGAATTAATATCATGAGCATATCGCTATATCCATATTGTTTTCTCCATTGAGCTGCCGTGAATTGTTATCGTAGTTGTTTTGCCATTTTTTATCATGTGCTCATAGTAGTCTTGCCAGTGAACAGATGTTCCAATGGCCTGTTTGATGTATATTACCATATCTGATGATATCAGCATGTTTTATATGTATTTGGTTGATTTGCAATTACTTGATTTGCAATTACTTCCCAATAGAATGAACAAAACGATTGCTAAAGTTTTGGAGTTTATTATAATAATGATAATATTATTTGGTATGGAACATTTTCTGTATTTTCCGCATGTCACATGAACAGTAATAGAGACTCTCAACTCTCTGTCTCATCCATGATTTCCGCCAACATTCTCATCTCATTGGTGGAAAAATTACCATTCGTGCATTTTTGTGTGGTTGCTACTTGTGCTAAATAGCAGCGCTAAAGAATCTATCTCACAATCATATGGACACATGGAAGCATACAGAGAGTTGTCTCACTTAATGGATGTTCTATTGAAGAATTATTATTATTATTATTATTATTATTATTATTATTATTTTTACAATTATTGATAATGAACTAGATTGTTTTATGTAACTTATTGGTTTACCTTCTTTTTCTACCTTTGATTCTATGTGGGTATCTTCATATGGTTGCTTGGACTTTTGTTCCCCCACCCCCCTCTCTTTTTCTCCCCTTTGTTTATTCTTTGTAGTTTTTTGAAAATTTGCAGATGGAGCCTGTTCCCGGTGGAAATCTCCCTCCTGGTTTTGACACCTCTGCATGCCGTAGTGTGTGAGTGGTGGATTTCTTTCTGCTTTCAGATGTTTTGGTCCTTGTTTTCATGTTTGTGTCCAAGTATCACACTAATCTTGATACCTGAATTCTAACTAGAGATGCTAGTTTCTTTGAAATGATAGTCTGTTTTTCTTTTTAACTGATCCTAATTTCCGAATGTTAAGTTTGTTGCTACTGTGGTCAAATATGGTATTAAATATTCACCGTACCAGAAGTAGTATATAGCTTTCCTGCTTTGATACCTAATTAATCTGAAGCTATTTGCTTTCAGTTATGTTGGAAATATACATGTAAATGTCACCGATAAGCTTCTTGCGGAAGTTTTTCAGAGTGCTGGTCCACTTGCTGGGTGCAAGCTCATAAGAAAAGAAAAGGTTTGATTCATTATTCAACTTGGCGTTCTCTGTTGACAATCACCACTTATTTTTGCTCATAATCTCCCTCTTTTAGAAAATCTTGTCTTAAAAAATAAAAGATTGGGGTTATTTAATAATATGAATATTTTGATATCTAGTACTGATGAATAGGATATTTAATTTTTTAAAATGTGTTTGTGCTGCATGAGAATTTAGAGTTACTTCGCTCATAATTTCTTTTAGTACTCGTCTTAGAGTCTTTACAAAGGTTATACCGTTATAGGTCTCAAGTAGTTATTCCACAAAAAAAAATTGTCATATGATTAAAACAATTGTTTGGTAAGTTGGGCCTTTAATAACGAAGAATTAGAGTTTTTCACTGCTGCGATGAATGAGGCAAGGTTGTCAATGGCGGATGGCAGTTTATGGCAACGAGGCAAAAAACTGCCATAAAAAAAAAATATATATATATATAAAATACAAAGACATAATGCATAATCAAAGCCTCAGACAAAATCAAAGCCACAAACACACGATCAAAGTCATAAACAAGGACTAAAAAACATAGTAATCCATGATCAAAGCCACAAAGACATAATGTCTATACAAATTAAGAACATAAAATAACAAGAAGGAAGAAGAAGACAGAACAGATCAATAGAGGAGGAGGAGGAGTAGGAGGAGGAGGAGAAGAAGAAGAAGACAGAACAAATCAATAGAGAAGAAGAAGAAGAAGGACCTCGATGGAGTGCTAAGTGCTGGCCGCCGCTGCTGGTGTGGACTGTGGTGAGCCGCTGGCGGCAGCAGTGGTGTCGCAATCGCCAGAGAAGAGCCGAGAGAGAAAGAATGACGCAAAGAAGGATGTGAGACTCAGAGAAATGGCTAGAGGGGTCGGGTTTCATTATGGAAACCTGAAAACCCTAAAATACCCTTTGGAAAAAAAAAGGCTTTGGGCGTAGTTTCCACCATGGCGCCACCGCCATTCCGCCATGCCATCCACTGTCCCATGGTGGCAGCCTTAAAATCCGCCACACCATGGAGTTGCCATCGCCGATATTCGATAACATTGGAATGAGGGCAGTACCTTCTTGTCATCCTACTTTATTACCACCAATGAAGTACAGTCACTGACACAGACACGAGATACGCCACGACATGGATACAAGAGGCATACTGAAGTTTAAAAATTATTGGACACAAACACGACATATAAACTAAACATCAAAGAAAATGATTTCATAATATCATTTGTGTAAGCTTCACTTATGCTTTATTTTCTTTATTCAATATTAGAAATTATTTAAAAGTTCTAAATAAACTCAAAATTTATATATTATTTTCTTTTAGTAACCTTGTTAATATCGTGCATTTTTGTGTTAGAGCAAGAAAAAAGTAACTTTTAAATTAAATATATACATACACGTGTTATTAGTGTATCATGCAAGATTCAACATAGACACTTAGACATGATACCCCATTGGTTTGTCTGTGCTTCATAGATTACCACTTGCCTATCATGATGTTTATGAAACTTGGTAGTGTAAGATAGGCTTCCCTTGGGATAGTGTATGCTAAAAGTGGGGGTTTTTTTTTTTTTTTTTTTTTCGAGTTTGACAAAATTGAGACCTTAAGGTAGAGTTTGTTTACTGTCCTGGGATAGGAAATACAGAGACAGTAGAGACAAAGACATAAAAAATCTTGTCCTTGTATCATGTTTGATTGTAAAGTACAAGACATGATAACTGTCTCCGTTGAACGCTGTTGACCATTGCCGAAGGCCATTGACCTGTGCGGCCGGCGTTGAGCAGCGGTGGCCGGTGCTTGACCGGCAACCTGACCACCATCGGAGGTTTCTATCTTTGTGTCCTGTCCTCACTTTTTTTAGGGACAAAAATACAGAAAATTTGTCTTTGGGGCAGAAAATTTTTCTATCCCCGTACCCTGTCTCCACCACCAAACATGATACAGGGACAAACTGTTCGTGTATTTCTGTCTTGAGACAGAAAACAAATTCAGCCTAAGAGAGAGAGAAGATGCAGCAGTTAATAAGGCCATAGATTGCTTTAGATCATACTTTGTGTGCTATATGTCAATTGACAATTGTCAGTCTGGCTGTGGGGAGCAGACTAAAGTTCCCTGGCAGTGGCTCGTGGTTTAACATCTGCATGTACTATATTCTTGTCCTTGTACTTATCCCTAATAGCTATGCTCTAGGTTTTGGTTTCTGCTTATTTGTTTGCCTTTTTTGATTGTGACATCACTGTTGCAGTCTTCTTATGGTTTTGTGGACTACCATGATCGATCTTCTGCAGCCCTTGCAATAATGACTTTGCATGGACGGCAACTGTAAGCATTATATTTTATACATGGTTTTTATTTGTATTTTTTGGGATCTCTTTCATATCTGTATAGCATGTGAACTGTGAAGGAATTCTCCATTGCCTTTTGCTGGAGATAGAGGAATTAGAATCATTTTTTCACTTCTACAGTCATTCTTACTGATTGACATATTATTGGCAATGTACATATTATTTTAATGGCTCTGGGATGCTGTTTTAATTATGGAATTAGCAATCTCAACAAGTTTCTTATGTTTTTTCTTAATTTGTTGCAACACTGCATTTATTTATTTCCTTTTTATTCTGCTTGTAGATATGGTCAAGCTCTTAAGGTGAATTGGGCATATGCCAACAGCAGTAGGGAGGATACTTCAGGTTACTTTTAAGCACACTCCATTTATTATTGGTTGACTTCTGATTATTTATTTTTTTGGGGGCATTCTTTTTCCTTTCATTTTCAATTGTATATTCCTTTAATTTTATTTTAAAATCATCAGGGCACTACAATATATTTGTCGGTGATTTGAGTCCAGAGGTTACTGATGCAACTTTATTTGCATGCTTCTCAGTCTATCCTAGTTGTTCGTGAGTTCCTTATTGCTTTTTTTTTTTTTTTTTGTGTTTTTCCCCCTTCCCCCTTATTGCTATTTTTTGTGTTCACTGGAGCAAGGTGTATTCTTTGTGATGGTGATTCTAAAGTAGTCATTATAATTAGTGACAAGTTGGAGACAGATAATTTATGTGGGGGGCATTAACTCTTCAATGAGTTACTTTGTCTTGCAATATATTTTAGTTATGGAACTTACTTTTCATCCTCTATCTTATTATTTGCAGTGATGCAAGGGTTATGTGGGATCACAAAACTGGTCGGTCAAAAGGATATGGTTTTGTTTCCTTCCGTGATCATCAGGTATTGCTTCTTCTCTGTGTACTGGAATGTACTGAAGAGATCAGCCAAAGAACCCTCCTGAAAAGTTTAAAAATAATAGTTAAATTTCTATAAAGAAGGTTATTGGTGCCCTCAATCTCTTCCCTATTATTCTGTTAAACACTTAGATGTAGTACTACGCAAATAAACTTTGTTAAAAAATCATTGAAATGTTTCTGTTCCAAATTAAACTAGATCAGAATACTCATTGACTTATTGTTTCTTGGAACACAAAACCACATTGAAAAAACTGTATAAATTGTTTTCTTCTGCTTTATTGTCATTATTTGAAAGAGCCATTTGAAGTTCTGAACTTTTTTGACATCTTCCTAGTTGAACTCCCCAAAGTTAATTTGGTGTAGCTGTGTTAATTATATGCTGAATTATACATCTTTGTATAATTGATATGCAGGATGCACAAAGTGCCATCAATGATATGACGGGTTAGGCATTTAACCATCAGCTCCTGTCTTTTTTTCCTTGCTTCATGTCCTTTACTTTTGTCCCTACCAACTTGTGGTGTTTCCTGCTGCTTTTAGGCAAATGGCTGGGAAATAGGCAGATACGATGCAATTGGGCAACTAAGGGTGCTGCTGGCAGCTCCAATGAAGAGAAGAACAATGACAACCAAAATGCTGTTGTGCTTACAAATGGATCTTCAGGTATTATGTACCTGCCTAATATCTGAGTGCCTGACCCTATATGTATGAAAACATGAAAATATAAATGAAGGTTCTGGTTTGGAATTCATTATTTCTCCAGAGTCCAGATTTGGGTTATATTACATTGGGTGGAATTTGCTATGCATGGATTCTTGCTGAATGATGTCGTACTGTTTCAAAATATATAACAGACCACACCTATTTTGATTGAGTGTATTTTGGTAGTCCACATTTGTTAGGCAAGCCTTTCCTTATAGGAAATGTTGCTGACAACAGTTTTGATGTGAACTTGGTTAACATATGAGCTTGTGGTATTATATATATGTTTTTTTATCACATTGTGTTCAAACGAAATGGGTATAGCAGAATAGCTAAGATAGACACAAATAGCAGAGTTAATTTTGTTTGAGTGGGACTTACTAAGTCTTCTTTGTTTACATGTCAAGTATTCCAATATTATTTAGCTATATGCGTTATCCGTTACTTCTCTGGAATAGTGTTTCTGCATATGTTTATAGATAGAATTAAATAATTAGAGTGGCTGGATTTTGGATTTAGGACCTAACTTAAGTTCTATAACTTCATTTTCACTCTAAACTCCTCTGTTTCCCATGCACTTCTGGGAGCTTTAGGATTGTTGATGGATAATTTTAATTATTCTTTTCTGTGTGCTTTACAGATGGAGGTCAAGATAATAGCAATGAGGATGCTCCTGAAAACAATCCCGCGTACACCACTGTTTATGTCGGCAACCTTCCCCATGATGTAAGTTATAGTAATTGAAGAATGAAATGTTACGGTTACTGTTTGTACTTTGTACAAACATTAGTACAAAACTTGATTTCATTCCTTTGTTCAATAATATGGAAAAGTATTCACGTATTTGGTTTGGTTTGTTAGAATTGGCTTTTACCACAATCTTGGAGGAATTTTTAGCATGCATATTTTTCAATGGTATATTATATATATCTGAATGCCCTTGTATGTCTGGTTTTGTTGTATCACTATCAATTTGACATTAATGAAACTAAAATGCTAGGAGAATTGCATAGCAGTTGCAAGATAGTTTTCTGCTGCAATCTTTCCAATTGCATGGTTGGCTAGTTACATGTAATGTGATTAGGGATATAGACATGCCTAATCCTGTCAATCATTATAATTGACTTACCTTGAATTAGTGTATTCAAAATTCAAGTGTCTACTAAATTTTGAGAGCTCATGGGAATTGACTGCTGGGATCAAGCTAAATTTTCCTTTGGTAAGGTGAGGGTGGTTAAAAGTGTATAGAAGAGAGATTCAGGGATATTTTAGACAAACCGTGGGGAAATGATTGTGCAGACTTACAACCTTGCTGAGTAAGCAGGTGTAGGCTCGGGTGGTGCTTCAGGAGAGGAATTCGGTTAGCTGATGTATATCAGCTGAGTATGGGGGGTATCTTGCCATTAGGCAAAAGTTAGGATTTGGGTTTGGAGAGACTCAGCTGCTTAGTGTTGAAACCTTCCTCTCTCTGTACTTGCACACTTGTTTCTTCTTCTCTTTTCCTCTTCTTCCCTTAGCTAGGATCTTACTGATTGTGGTCTAGGAGTGTGAATTAATACGCATACCCCACACTTGTTTCTGTGATTACTTGTCGTTTCTTTCACGTGATTTGTGCTTGGTGTTGACTCAACTTATGGCTTGGCTATTGAGAATTTAAAGTCAATTAGGGTTATTTTTGGGCTGGCTGTTTCATTTTGGACGTGATGCATACTTTCAATCAATGGCCGAATTGAGTAAATTTTTGTTCCATAAAATATTAAATGTGATTCATCGAGGCGGAATTGTACTTAGTTTCTACCACGTCAACAGCTCTATTTTTATTTCTATTTATTTATTTTTGGTTTGGTTCATTCTGCTAATGCCCCTAGTCTGAACTGTCAACTAGGCTTTAGAATGATAAAAAAACTACCTTTTGATTAAAGATATATTATTGTTTTTCTCGCTTTCTTTGTTTGTTTAAAGGAGAAGAGAGAGATTTATTAGTTTAATTTATTCAATACATGACTAAAAGGTGGATTTGTCTAACTTCTTTACCAGTTTTTTCACTTTTTTGTGGATGACTTATTTTAGGGTTATACTTATTTGATCAGTTATCATGTATATTTTGACTCTGATATGATTTTATTTTTACAGTTCGAAGTGTCTTTGAATCTGCCGATTCCAATCCAGTTTCCTTAATGTCATACTTATCCCACCTATCCTTTTCCCCTCACTTGATCTTCAGACCTTGTAACCAAAAGAACAAAGTGGGTTCACATCAGTTGAACAGCAATCAGTCAGTGTGTTGACATTCTCATCAGTCCTACTCTTGTCCATTGATCTTGTTTTGGATTTGGCCTCAACTAAAATAAATAATAAAAAAAAAATTCATGATTTTCAGAGAATTGCAACCACAACCTGCAATGTACAGGTTGTGGTTGCAGAACTCTCAGCAGCAGCTCTGCAATTTTTGGTCATGATTGAGAGTAGTAACTTCTTCTGGCATTTTGGGCTCATTCTAATGTTGCTTCAATGCATCTCCTTTTTTGATGAATGTCTGTCAAATCTGTGGCAGTATGGCACTAAATTGGTCTGAATATCAGGCTGTCTTGCAAGTTCTCGCACATTATGAATTGTTCAGTTCACGAATTTCTTGATAAGTAATTGGTCATTTCTCTACAAATGCTGTTCATTTTACAGGTAACACAAGCTGAACTCCATTGTCAGTTCCATGCACTTGGGGCTGGGGTTATTGAGGAGGTTCGAGTTCAGAGGGATAAAGGCTTTGGATTTGTCAGATACAACACTCATGAGGAAGCAGCATTGGCCATTCAGATGGCTAATGGAAGAATAGTTCGTGGGAAGTCTATGAAGGTGAGATAACTTCCACTTGTTGCTTATCTCGTCAACAAATATATCACCATTTCAGTGTTGGGCTGATGTTTTGCCCTATACTATTGCCTCAACTAGTGTTAGTAATAAGGTTTTGCAGAGTGGGGATGCAAGCCCCTTTATTTTTTACCCTTTGCCTATTTGACGATCATGTTTCTTACATAAAGACACGTGCATGCACCTATCCGTAACAATTTCTTGCATCCCACCCCCCAAAAAGAAGTAACATGCACAACCTCTGGGAGGCAGGATGAAGGAGGTTTTTTTTCTTTTATTTTTTATTCAGATGGCAAGAAGGCCATTATACAGAATTTCTTCGTTCTTATTATGGACAGACGGACCCAGTTTTATATTGTTGGATTTCCTTTGAGGTTTCAATGCAATATGCTTAATTTTAAAGGTTGATGGCACGTTCTCATGCTATATCAGTGAATCAAATGTATTTTAATTGATTTCTGCAGTGTTCATGGGGTAGCAAGCCAACTCCTCCTGGAACAGCTTCAAATCCACTACCCCCTCCAGCTCAACCATATCAAATACTTCCCACTGCAGGGATGAACCAAGGTTATTCTCCTGCTGAGTTGTTGGCTTACCAGCGCCAGCTGGCCTTGAGTCAAGCTGCTGTATCCGGCCTTTCAGGTCAAGCTCTTCTGCAAATGAGTGGACAGCATGGCTTAGCTCCTGCTTCCATGGGCATAAACTCTGGGGCATCTCAAGCCATGTATGACGGATACACTGGTAACTCATCAAGGCAGCAGCTTATGTACTACCGTTGATACATTCACCAGTGCAAATTCATAGTTGCATTGTTGCCAGCTGGGGAGCATTGTTGCATCACAGTTCTCATGCTTCCCCATGGCATGTCCTTTTCAAACTTGGCTTTTTCCTTGAGGTATTGTGGCTTGGTATTTACTTAAGATTTTATTTTATCTCTTGTTGTAATTTGTATTGTTTGATCTATGAGAGTTTGATGACTCCGAAAAGGGATCTGTATGGGTTTTGCTAGAAAGGGCATTGAGTTTTATGTTTGGTAGTTTTCGTTAATGGTATTGTATATTATAAGTACTGCCAAAAGTTTATGTTAATAATTCTATGCTTCCGTTCGTGCCGAGGCAGAATATCGGCTCCTCCAAGAATCAAATACTGATGTGCTTGTTGTATCAACAGTGGTATATTTTCGGAAAATTGTTGCGATGTTTAACCTTTCTTTGGTTGAAGGGCTGGGATGCCTTTCGACCACTGCGCCTAGGCTTGCGTTAGGGCTCGTTAACCCTCAAAATATAATTTTTTAAATGATCTCTTTTTAAAAATCTTTTATAGAGGATTTTTTTTCTTTAATATTTGGATATAATATTAATTTATATTTGAATATAATATTAAAAAATATTTATTTATTTATTATTAATTTTTTAAATGTTATAAAAAAATATTTTTTTTTGAAGTTAGAAATTATAGCTTTTCCAAAAGATTTCTTTTGCCTTTTTAAGTGATTGTTTTTGCTTACAAGAATTTATCCTAACTTATTGTATAACATTTTTTTTATTAAAATAATAGAATACATACAAGCACTTATTGTGATGCAAAATTATTATTTTCGAATTGGCCAATTTAAGACAAGAAGTAGTTATTTTCAAGGAAGAGAAAATTGAATTAGGCATCGAATCAATTAAGATACTGATTTCGGGTCCAACCGGTTCAATTGGAATATAATAAAATATATTAAATAATTAATATTAATATAATCAATAAATATATATATATATATATATATATATATATATATTCATAGGTTTATAAAAATAAACATAATCTATATAAAAAATTTTTAGTATCAGGCTCAACATGGTTACAGAGTATTTGAAAATAATAGTTGTTGCTGATTCGTGAGGCTTATGATGAGCAGCTTGTGAATGATGAAGATAGAAGAAAAATAACCCAATAATCTTTATTAGTGCCCTTCTTTGTTTCTTTTTTTTTTTTGTGCTTTGTTGCTACCACAAGATAATCAATATTTAAATTTTGAAAAGGAAAAAAGGGCTCCAAACTAGTCTAACCAGTTCGGTTGCTAGTTTTCTTGATTTTTGTTGGTCTTTGGAGCTTACCTAGACTAGTCAAGTAACCAGTTCTCAGTCGAACAGGTTAGATTGGTCGGTCCGGTTCAATTTTCTCTTCCATGGATATTTTATTAATGATTTCCTACTCTGGTTTTTAATATAATATCGAGATAAAATAATCACAGTTTTTTATAAGGGGAGGAGTAGAAGTAACTGTACACTATCTTGGGACCTTAGGTGAGAACGTTAGTTATTATATAGCTATTAGCTAGGCTGCGCATACAGAGTATCTGCCATAAATTGAATTAAAAAGTTGAATTCGTTGATGTTTGGGATAAGACGATATTACATTTGAATTTTATAATTTTGTAAACATTATACTGACTATTTTTAAGGTTTAGGTAATATTACATTCGGTGTTTTTATATTTTGTGAAACGTGATATAGAGCATTCATATAAACACGGCATTTGAGTGCCCCTACGAGAAATCAAATGCAATGGTATGATATGACTCACTCATTTACCTAAGGATAAAAAATTATATGATCAGTTTCTCAATTAAAATTCGGACGAAGATTTTAATTTTCTAGTATTTTTGTTTTCAAATGATTTAAAGGGAGTGGAGCAGTAGAGGACGGATAAAAGGAATGACTCATTTTTTTTCTCTCATTCAATCTTTTTGCTTGGTTTAGATGCCAAGGGGCATTTAGTGAGTACAAAACTAGAGACTTTCTTTTGTTAAAAATGCATCGGAACATGTGCTTTCAGTTTAGGTGCCCAGCAAAACAAACCAGCTCCCATTTGTTGTTTCTCTTCTCTAAATTGGGAGTTAAGAGGCAACAACACACGTCTTCCATTTTTCTTCCCTCGTTAAATAAGATGGGGAAGTGTTCTAGTTTAGTATTTTACATTTTGTCCTCTCATTCAATGCACACTTGGTTTAATCTGTTCAAGTCAGTTATAGTAGAGATAATGGTAATTGGTAACTATTATACAACTGACACAACAATTACATGCATTGAGTTGTATTGTACGTGTATATGTGAATTATCTTCATGGTTAAGCCAGTGATAACATATTAGCACGACTTTCTTGCCGAATTACATTTTTGAGACCTTGATTGTTTGTTGAGACTCTCTCGTAGAAGGACAGAAATCATCGCATCTCATTCCATGTCTCGTCAATTATTTTTATGCACATCGAAAAAAGAAGAAAAAACGAATAAAAGAAAGCAACACATTGGAGAATCAATCGTGCTATTACATACATTCACCTAAGTATTTTACACTTGATCCTGGAGATCAATTCATTGAACAAAATTTCGATTTTCTTGCTCAATGGGGATCTTGTTCTTACTTGTCAGACACCCACTGATGTGTTATGAGGACAACCTTCTTCCTGCAAATGTTCAGTTTTATGTTAATGACATGGCTTAAGCTCATCATAGCGATCATGTTTTCAACATCAACTGAAACATCATCATGAACATAGAAACTTACCATCTCCAAAGAAATTTGTCTCTGGTGAGGCACATTACCCAACCGTTGTAATACTATCTTGAGCAAGTTCTCTTAGCCGGTTCAGTTCTGGTAGGATAACCTTACCAAGATCAGGCCTATCTTTCCTCCTTAACTCAGCACACTGGATTGCTATCTTTGCAAGGCTCAAGGCATCCTCTATTGGCCAGTCAGGCACTGTTGGATCAAGAACCTCAGCAAATGTTCCCTTCTCAATGACCCTCTCAACATGATGTGCCAAACCCATTGGTGGTTTTGCTGTCAAAATCTGCAGGAAAATGATCCCGAGGGAGTACACGTCTGATTTTACGCCGAGCATTCCTGTCTGCTGGTACTCGGGATCTATGTAGCAGAAGGTTCCGGCCGCGGATGTCATGTGGTATTGTGTCACCGTGTCGGCCACAGATGGAGGGACTAGTCTGGCCAGGCCAACATCACTGATCTTAGCCACATAGTTTCTGTCAAGAAGGATGTTGGCTGGTTTTAAGTCCCTGTGGACAAGAGGTTCTGGTTTTGTCTGGTGAAGGAAGAGCAAGCCAATGCCAATCTCAGCTGCAATTTTGAACCTTAGCTGCCAAGGAAGTGGTGGAGTGTTGCTCCGGCGAAAAAGGCGATCATCCAAGCTTCCATGAATCATGTGCTCATACACAAGACAACCATATTCTGGACATGCCCCTAAGAGGAGAACCATGTTTGGATGCCGTATGCAGCTAAGTACCTCAACCTACCACATTCATACAGACAAGTCAACTAAACATATAAACTTGTCTTATCCCTTTATGCCTAGCATGGCTTGTCTTATGCACTTTGCAAAACCAGAAGTTCTATGTGCTAATGGTGGGTTTAGTAATGCTCCTCGGATCACTGCTCTGACTTATGAAAAACATAAACCAGTTTTTTCTGTTTGGCAAACTAAAAAGCTGAGGTGTTTTTACTCCTTGGAAATTAGTTAATATTTCGTTTGAGAGCAGCTTTTTGAGAGCCACAACAATACTAAACCCAGCTTAAGTTGAACTAGTGGTGTAACATAAATGCATGTAGTGTTTTTGTTTTCTCTGCTTACCTCTCGTTGGAACTGTGACCTTCCTTGTGCTGCATCAGGACGTAGAACCTTCACTGCTACAGGTGTGTGGTCCAAGAGGCACCTATAGACTGGACCATAACCGCCTTCCCCAATTTTCAGTGAATCTGAGAAAAACTGTGTTGCAGTTTCAATCTCTTCGATTGAATACCTTCTATACCTGACACCTATGTTTGATAAAGCATCAAATGCTTCTCTCTTTTCTTCTGAATCTCTAAGTGCTTTCATTTCTGCACTTACTCTCTTCTGTGATTCCAGTTCAGCAACCCTCTTTTGTGCTTCAGCAGCCTCAAGGGCTGCCCTAGATATGGCCCTTTCCTTTTCTGCTGTCGCCCGTGCAGCTACCTCAGCTAGCCTTGCCTCTTCCAATCTCCTCTCTTCCTCCATTTTCCAACGCTGGAGTTCTACTGCCTGCAGTGCAAAACAAGTCTCAGATATTATTCTTGAGTTTTTCTAGGGACAAACAAGATATTAATTCATACCTTCTGCTGTGCTGTTAGTGCTTCTTTGCAGGCTGTGTTATACATTTCCATTGTTTGCTTGAGCTCCAACTTCAATCTCCTCATTTCAGCCTCTACATCATCCTATAATTGCAGCACATGATTAAGGAATTAGAAATATCCCCTCCCTTGAAAAGGGCTACACTTAGACCCGGCATTACATTATTGATTATTTATCCATTTATTGAATGGTCAATAATATGTAGAATGAAGAATGTTAATATAGACTTGAATTTATGGTAAATCCTACACGTGGCACGATATCAACTAATGCTTTTATAATTTCTATGTATTTATAACTTAAATGGTTGATATATTGTCATGTATAAGGTTCACTGTGAACTCGGGACTATAGTATTATAGCTCATGTAGAATATATGACAGGTACAATCTGGGGAGCCTTAGCAGTGTTGGCTAGAGCATGTTCCATTAAAACAACTGAAAATAAAACTAGACGATGTAATCATGTGGCATGCAGATTTCAGGGTATGTAGCCTCTGCAAGACTGCACCATCTTCATGGCTTAACCCTAAAGAACAAACAAATCTTGAAATTCTTCCCTTTTTTCTTTATGACAAAATGCACCTAAATTTCGAAATTATTTTGGACCTTTAGCAGTTAAGGAGCTACTAACATATGCAGTTACTATGACAGTGCTGGATTTTAATAAATTAGATTTCAAGAAAGCTTATAGTAAGGAAAGTGAAGAACGGATGTTAGTTACTAATACATCTCTACACTTGCATGCAGGTACTGCAGAAAACACAAATGTACACATTGTCTGCTTGTCCTTACGATGGCTTGTGAGGCAGAAGAAGGAGAATAGCTGTCGTTAATGTTCTCGAATGAGAGGAATTCAGTAGGGGTGCTGACATCCGTAGACCTTCTTCCATAATGCATTGACTCAAAGCTATAGTTTCCATCCGTGTCTGAGCTATATGATAGCCATGGGGTGGAGTTGGACATCCCTGCATCTGAGTTGCTGTATGATGCACCAAACATGTGTTCTGTACTTGGCCTTCCACTGCTTACAAAGGATATGTCACTTTCTGGCGCAGAAGTTTCCGCATATGACCTATTATATCCTCTCCGAGTGAGTGGAGACCTGCATCCAGTGGCATTTAGTTTTTGGATGGTAAAACATGCAAAGAACTAGTTGGTAATCAAGAATAAGACATTTGCTAAGTAGTGCATTATGTCACTCACCTGAATGTTTCTATTCCATCCCGTGATCTACGCGGTGCTGCATCATAGGATCTAGCTGGTGTTGCATCATAGGAATGCCATTCAGGTCCTAATAGAAACCACATTTCTTAGTGAGCAGAATACTTACAACACATATGAATGTGAATCTAATCTATGGATATTGAAAGGATCAATCTAACCTTTCACACCCTGTGGCAATTGCACGTCTGACTCTAATTGTTCTGACCGGGACTGAGTGACAGCATTCGGAGCAGGATGAGAAGCGGATCGCATCGATTGAATCTTTCCTTTGGAAACAACATAGATTGTACAAAAATCTGGTGCACCTTTTGTTACTGCTCCTGGGATATCAGAGACCTTGAATCTTCTGATGAGAGAAAAAAGTTTTGTTAGGAAATGAAATACTTACCAAAATATTCAAGCTAGGAATTTAGGCACTTAATTATGCTCAATAATACATGTTCGCACAGCTAGGCACGACCATAAGTCCAGATGATGAAATGAAGCCTTCAGTTGTGCATAATATATCGAGTAGAATATGACGCAAGCTATTTATCACTCTCCTTGCTTTATGCTTCTAATGGCCTCATTCCTCATTATGGACACCTTAGATTCAAGGAATAGGGTATTAACTATTGCTTTTGTTCTCAGGGAATGGATGCTCTCATGTAAAATTAGCACAGGATCTAGTGATTTGTGATTTTTTTTTACCATTGCTTAAGAAAGTGAGACACTGACAAGATACATGATAAAAAGAGAATCAATTGTAAAAAGTCATACATGAATATTATATATCATGTGAAAGAGGATCCATGCTCTCATAATGGAAGGTAGATGACTACAGGTTAGGAGTAAAATTTGAAAAATAATGATGTGACTTAGAAAGAGGATGCATACTTTAGCAAACCAGTTCTAGTTGAAGAGCCAAGAACCAGGTGCTCAACTCCTGCCTGAGCAGCATATTTAATTATAGCTTTGGAAATATCTGTATCGTCTAGTAGGACGTCCTTGCATTGTATCTGTGGTCCATCCAAAAATCATACACCCCAAAAATAAATAAATAAATAAAAACCAAAGAAGAGATGATATGATTCTGAAATAATTTCTAATATTCTAAAATGAAAATCATAGCCAAATATCTGCTGTTTTCATTTCCTCAATTATGTTTGGTCACTTTGAAATTCATGGCAATGATCTTCCCAGTTTTTCCTCCTTCCTCATTTTTTCTTGGGAAGAAAAACAACTTACATCTTTTCGTGTACAGAAGACGCGATATGGGAGGAAAATGCTTTTATTTTGGCCATCAGGTTCTTTGTTAACCAGTGAACACTCATCCCCTGCCCCTGCAGTAAAAGGAGTGATAATCTTGTAGTCATTGGAAAACTTAATCAACAGGCTAGTCCCAAAGCTACTAACAAACTGTTCTTGTCACTGCCATTTTACTTTTTCCCTTTTTTTTCTTGTCAGGATGGCCTAAACACTAACAAGGCATAGGAAAAATGAAGGCTAAAAGATCAGTATACAAATGCTGTGAGGAGGCATTATTGATTACATCAAAGCATGAATGCCAGTTTGATAAGTAACAAAGCGAACAATGCTTTGAATCCACCTAAAATTGCCAGATTTTTTCGGCAAGAAATATGTTTAATTGTTAAATGGAAAACAATTTCAGTCAAAAAGCCCAACTCTTTAGCATTTTTCAACAAAGATTATGTATTGTTACTGGTGGACACATGGTTCATTTTGATACTCAATTAGTCATTTTTTATGATTAAATTACAAGTACTTCCTTTGAGATTATGGTATATAGGTATGTACAAGTTATACTCAACTCACTTGGGGTGAAAGAAGGTAATGATGCAGAATGAGAGGTTGAATTGTGCTTGACATGGATGAGAACTACAGTTGCATGCTTGTTGAGGAGATGGTCAATGGCCCATTTGAGTGCATTTTGGCTCCCTTTCTCTTTGTCTATTGCCACTGCTACTAATCCACTCACACCATCCTTCTTCTCTGCCTGACCCTTTGGCAGCCACATTCCTACCTCCTCCTTCTTGCTTCAAAACTCTTGTTGCAATCTTCAATGTTTTTGTGATCTTTCAATGTTAAGAAAACTAACTTAAAAGAACCCCAGAAACCAAAAAATCTTATCCTCTCATGCTTTGCTTTTCGCTAAGCCTTCCCTTTGAAAAAGATCATTCAGAGTTTCTTCTTTTCTTTTTTGGCTTTTTATGTTCCCTCCTTGTCTTTGATTTGTTGTACCAAAAAATGCTGGACTTGCATGGATGGAACAAAGGCCGTGCAAGTCTAACCTGAGAAAAAATATAAAAATATAGGGAAGTTACGTTCCTTTCTCCTTCGTCCCTCCCTTAACGTATATGAGTATGTGTTCAATCTGTTTTGTTAGTTTCTTGCTGTTTCTTCTGCTGTTCAAGCCTGAAACAACAAAAGAAAGTCCATTTTTGGGTTCATTTTTAACTATTTTGAGCTTTAACACCTGAATGTAACAACCACACAGATTGTTCTATTCTATGTTATCTCTCCTCATTAGGGAATAGCCAAACTTTTCGGGCTGTCTCTGACTTTGTCCATCTTGGCTATGAAATCTATTAGTACTCAATAATATACGTTAAGTCATTTTAAAGCACATGGCATGCAGTAACCATTCCTCATTCATGCAATCGTTTGTCAAAATAATAATCATTATAACTTGTGTATACCTACATTGCTGATGGCCATAAAGCAAGTATATAATTTCTGATACACAGAATTTATCACTATATTCACAAAAAAGAAAAAAAAACTTGGAATCAGTTGAATTAAATCAATTAAAGTTACGCAACCATAAAAACTATTTAATACTACCTGGTGTTATTCCACTATTTTTTCCCCCTGTAATGGAAGAGTCAAAGTGCTAGGTAGATCGTCATTCTTCATGTCTATTATTTTATTTTATCTCCTTATTTCTTCCTCGTACATTTTTTCAAAATTTTTTTTATCACAGAAAATCAATGTATTTCTTCTCATTCTTTAAAAACTTTAAGCACAATTTTATTAAATAATTCAAAGTAATTATGTTTGTAATATTTGCACCGTAATATTCCCTTATGTGTTGTGTGTCAAAGGAGGGCAGGCAAAACAACTGAAAAGAAAATGCTACGTGAAATAAAAGTAAATTTTGAGCTGTTCATTAAACAATAGGGAATTGCAATGGAACAGAACCTGATGATTTTCACAAAAGCAAAAATGAAATATATGAAAGCAATAATTATTTACCTACACACATGCTCCCTATCACTTGTGCATATGTATAAAGTTGTACCAAAATTACTAATCAGGCGATCACATGGAAGATGATGGTTCTAAGTATAATCCTTACATTCTTAAAACAAAGTGTCTGCTTAAACTTTTCTTAAATAGATTAATTCTACTCAGAACTTTTCCTTTACAAGAATTCACCCCATTTACCTCACTCTTCATTTGAGATGCCAGGTTTTAACAACATATTGATAGGAAAGGAGGATCTGTAGTATATGACAATTAACAAAGTTCCTTGTCTTTTACAACTTCTGAAATTCCTTCACTAAAGTAGCTAGTCTTGATATATTTGGTTGCAAACTTCCTGTAATTGTATTCTGTACCAGTTTTAGTCTTTGTTGACCTTTTCTATACAACTTGGGTGAAGGTCATAGTCACAGACATCACAAGAGAATGCCCAGAATTTTCCTTGCTTTTTACAGGAATCACATACATATGCTTTGGCCATATCCAACTTCAGCACATGTTCATGCTTGACATCCTCAACCCGTTGAGGCAAAGCCTCTCCTTCCTTTCTCAGAGCTGCTTCTAGGTCCCTTATCCGCGATTCAGTGAATGGAAAAGCTTCTGCACCATATGAGGAGACCAGAAATTTTCCATTGGTACTAACCACTTTGCCATCTGGTCCAATGAGGACCAGAGCTGGAATTCCCTTGATATCAAAGATCCTGCAAAGGTCATGCCTAGTTCTGTCCTCATATGGGATGGCAAGCCATGGCATATTGCTTCTGTTGACATTGAACTCCTCAAGGTCTCTATCTGTTGAGACTAAAACAATCTCAAAGCATTGGTCTTTTACAGCCTTGAGATTGTTGTATGCATCGGCAAGTTGGACAGTGAAGGCATGGCAAGGAGGAGACCAATAGGCACAAAAATATAGGCCTATAGTCTTGCCAACAAGTTGAGATACAAGTACCTGCAACAATATGACATGTCATGTGAGTGTGACTACTATACATTGTAAACAACAACTCTAGCCAAGGGATTAAGGCTACCTTTCTATCATTTCCAGTAATGAGAAAATCACGTCCTTCATGTACCAATAATTCCTCCACATTTGCTTCTTCAAGTTTCCTTTTATCTATGGCTTTCAATTCCTCATGTCTCTTCCTAGTGAAAGGAAATGCATCAGCACCATAATCTTCGATGGTCCCAATTAAGTCAGCTTCGATTGTTATGTCATCAGAGTATAATGGAATGAAAGATGGGAGTCGATCAACTTGGTATCTGTCAATCAATCTTCTATGCAATTTGGCATCAAATGGGACAGCCAGCCATGGCATACTGCCGAAGTGTTCTTTGAATCCATCCTCATCATGGTCAAAGGAGATGAAGATTATTTCTAAACTGATGCCCCTTTTTCTCAATGTGCCATAAAGCTCAACCAGATGGGGAGTGAATGCTCTGCAAGGCCTGCACCAATTTGCCGAGAAAAATAGGCAGATGATTTTCCCATTGCATTCTGACAAGGGTACCTAATTTCATGATTCAAACATGGCAAGTATTAGCTACAGCGACTAATATCACAGACAATGCAAAAGATGGGATTTATAAAAAATAATGAACCTTATATTTTTTATTTATAGGTTGAAAGAAAGAGAACCTTCTGAGGAGAGTGTATAAGTCATAAACTGTAAGTGCCAATTGATCTAAAGTTAAATCAATTAACCAGCCCATTGTCTAATCCATACACACACACACACACACACAAAAGAGAAGGAAGATTCTGCAGAAAATAAGCTACCTTCCCTTCACCAGATACAAGGAACTCAACACCTTCAGCTGCAAATATCTTCAAAATATCATGGTTGTCTATATATTTGGCTTCAAATCCTGCCATGAGAACTGCAGAAAACAGATGTTCTTCACTCTCCTTTTTATAAGCTTTCTTGGAACCTAATTGACCAGGATAGACATGAGTTCTGAAAGTAGTATGCAAAATGAATCATATTACCTTGTGAATAATACTTTAACTTTCACACTTATGCTTCTGCAAGGGCAAATAGACCTGGAGACAAGCAGTTCAAATTCTGGGCATGGGCATCCTTTGCTTTTTCTTAAGTAAATAAGATTGGAAAGAATCACAGTGGAGAAATCTGCAAGCTATATGAACCAAACTTCTAGCACAATTTCAAAGTGGGAATTGGGTTGGTCTTAAAGGGGGATAAGCAGAACTAATGATCAATCATGAGAAAGTATATGAAGGATATTCCCTTGGAGGATGCTTCAGTCTTTAAAACTAGCCAAAGGGTTGCGTAGAGTTCTTACGAATGGAATACCAATCACATCCTCCATAGTCTAAACCACGTGTTCTTCTATCACATCATGCAAAGGTTTTGAATTTTGATCATCAATGACCAATTATACTATAAATCAACATGAAATTTCGGAATCTTTGCATTCAAGTGGAACTTAATGGACCTATAAGACATCTTGCAGCAAGCATTAAAGTCTCATAAACATATTATATCAACTTGACTTCTCCATAGACGGCCAGAAATAAGAGGAAGAGCAAAAGCACCCTTATCTATGTATTATACTTTAGAGAATAACTTGACTTTTTAATAGAACTTCATAAAACTTAGTCAAGACCCATGAACTCATTAACATAAAAAAAGAATTCACATATAGATTAGGCACCAAGTGCATGCTGTTCTCCAACTAAGCACGTGGGAGAATGATATTGTTTCAATTTTTCGAGTAGTTTTACCTTGCAGGTGCAGTTGAAGAGGAAGAGCACACCAGCACAGAGAACAATTGTGTGTTAGATAAAGAAAGAAGTTGAGTCTCCTAGACGCAAGGAGATGATGGAGAACGGTGGGAAAATGAAGAACATTTAATTTAATTAATATGATGATTGGGACATGGTAAGGACACAAACATGCATGGATCATGTGCCATTCATCATAATCATGACAATCTTAAAACTAATTTTCATTTTGACGAAAATACCCATCTGCACACAGACCAAAACACACGGATATTTGTAGATGTAATGAAGACTTCCTTTTAGTTGTTATTTTAAATTTAATTTTAATATTTGCTTTTTCTTGAAAACTAAAAACTCTTCAGGAAAAATAAAATAGCAGATTGAGGGTGACGTTCACTAGCTTGGGCATATGTTCCACTTATCAAACGGATATGCTGACAGGTGACAGTATGGGAGGCGATCGTCTGCAGCTGAAGATACGGGTCTACAAAGTCCAAATTTATTTTCTTTTTAACCAAACTTAAATTCTCATTTAAATAAAAAGTTAGTGTTTATTTTAATTCTAATTTTATATTTGTGAGTTATTTTAATTATTGACTTTTAAAATGAGTCAAATTAGTCTTCAATATTATGAAATGTGAGTCATGTTAGTTTCTTAATCCACACTTATTTAGTTTTCTATCAATTAAATAACAGTAAATAACCTTAAGATATATTTAGTTTTCTATCAATTAAATAATAGTAAATAACCTTAAGTGATATCTTGATATACTATATGTCACAAAGTAAAATAAAATCTAAAATAGCTCATTTTGGTACTTAAAATTATACCAAACAAGTCATTTAAATATTTATTTTAAATCATAAAATGACTCATTATGTAATTTTAGATTTAAAAAATAAGTTATTTTAAACTTTATTCTACTTTAAATTACATATAATATAATAAAATATCACTTAACGTTATACATAATATTTTAATTGATAAAATATTAAATAAAAATATAATAGGGGAATAACTTGACTCATATTTTATAATGTCAAAGATTAATTTAATTCATTTTAACAATAAATGACCAATGATTCACGAGTAAAATAGTAGAAGGTCATGAACTAAAATGAGTCACTCTTTAAATAAATAACTTTGATTCTACCGTGTAAAAACTAAAGACTTGTATTTTTTTTTATGAGGAAGACAATGCGCTTGTATAACTATATTATTCTATCATTAAGGAGTTTTCCTTTCTGGTTACAAAAAAATGGTAAAGGTTGCGAAAACATTGGTCTACCAGTCCAACCCAATCGAATGGAATAGGGGTTACTTGAGCCACCAATTATATTATTACAAAGCTTTTTAGGTGAAAAAAAAAAAGATGAACGACTTGAAAGAATTAAAATGTGATGTATTCCGCTTAGGAAGAAATCATATAAATATTAAATGTTTTACTGTAGCTAAGTATTTTTAAGTTATCGAATGAGTAAATTGATAGATAATGACACAATTTTAAGGTAGGCAAATGATAGGAAATAAAAGCTACCATTTGTGGAATGCAATACACCACGTCCACATGACACAGGAGGGGGCTCAAAAAGTTAAGGATAATAAAGTAGATGATAAATACTGCATGTAAAACAGAAATTGATGTAATAAACAATAGTAAAATCTTGAAATAAATAGCATAAAACGGGCGGTGCAAACCAGGATCTGACTCAATGCTTATCCACTACTAGCAGGTGAAGAAAAGGATACAATATGACAATGACCCATTTAGAATGGAATAATTCAGCTTTTCTTTCGGGAAGCCCTAGAAAACATCTCTCTGATGTTGTGTGATCCTGTCTCCAATTTTACCTTCTTAGCTTGTCTTCCCTTCTTTGCAATTGCAGCCTTCTTGTCATCACTCTTATCCTGATAGAATTATTACATTAAACAAACTTACAATCCAACGTTGGCAAAATGCAGAGACTCATTCTTCTCTTGTCCAAATGGATACCTTTAATTCATCGTAAAATCCTGCGCTGCTTCCTTCGGCACTTGCTTGTGTGGCTTGTGCTTTTCCAGTAACCTCAAGTATATTTAACCTGCAAGAGAAATATTCTCCTTAAGGCACAAGGAATATGAAACTAAAATCTTTACAATAGGACATTTTGAAAGGCCATACTTAAGATGGTTGCACAAAAGCTGCAACCAAGGCTCATCCTTCAAATACTCCCATAATATAGAGACTGCATCCGCCACTGCATCAGTAAATTCAGTACGTCAATGATAATTCATCAACCGATACAAAAATCAGTAACCACAAGCATGATTTTCACAAAAGAGGAAAGTAGAGAACCTACCAACAAAATGGATATATTTATTCAGCTATGCTATTTCCATTTCCCAAATCTAAAACGTCATTTGTTTCATGCATTACACTGTATTATATATCTAGAGTTATAGCCAACACTTATACAAATTAGAAACACCGGTTCCACAATATGCACTGCCCTCAGGCGATGTTTGGATTGATAGAGCGTGATGAAGCGGAACAGAGCGGAATAGAATGGAGTCGAATGGAATAATTACTCTGCTTTATTAATTGCATAACTTGTATTTCATCTCCTTCCTCCTAATTTGGAGAGAGAAAATCTATGAAGTGTTGATAGAATTTGATGGAATGAAGTCCATCCATCTCCACTCTGTTCCATCCAAATTTTGTAAATCCAAATAATAGATCAACTTAAAATCCCGCTCCAACCAACTCTATCAATCCAATCATATTGATTAATTGAGACTCATGTTAACATTTGCATTAAACTTCTCATTTTGACAAAAATTGCTAGACAGCAGAACTTGACCACACAACCGGTCTCGAGTGTCTGATAGCAGCCACCATTTGCAAATATACCCTCTCATCACTGTTGCACATGTACACAAAGTACAGAAAAGGTCACAATCTGAGACCAGATGATGTGCTTGTGCACATTCCGAGGGCCCCATTTATCAGTATTTCTTTACAAAATATTATCTATTCTCAATTTAACCTCAACCGAATAAAATTCTCCAAAAGATAGCATAATAGAATGGTCATAGGCACTTTACATGTGTCTTTCTCTTCTTGAACTGCATAGTTCTGGTCCAATGTGGGCAATGTCTGTTTTAGCTGATTAACCTAAAATAAGAGAAATCATAATAAAAAAATTCAATACAAGTGAAATGTTTTCTAGTAACTAAATCAAAGATAGCCCCAAACGTACACCCTAAGTATACTTTGGTTTACTTTTTAGAGGGATACTCGCATTGACAACCAACTGGAAATAGGCTATGAATCTCTGATGATGAAAAGTTTACAGTATGATAAATAGTTGAATCATTTTTCATTCTTGGTCACATCAACGCGATAAGGCATCATGAAGTCAGGCATTCATTTGCCAAAAAATATACCATCACAGCTGCGGAGGATGGGATTCACCGTGCAACTACATTGTGTAAACAAGGCTTTTACTGGAGATTAAACATCACCTAAACTAAATTGAGAATGAAGAAAATGTAAACGCACCTTATAGCACAGCCAACGTAGAACCTTCGAGTCATCAAGCCTAAAGAATTTCAAGGAACCAACTTCTGCAAATGCACAAGGGGAAAAGGGGACAGATTTAGTTACCTCAATAAAATTTCCATAACTATAAAGATGATATGATCTTAGGTAGTTTAAGTGCAATATTTATGTTTTATGCATTCCCATCAGACAGCCACCCTTATTGACAGTATTATTGCAACATTACATAGGGAATATATATCCTATTACCTATATTGAAGGTCAGAATCATATTTCCTACTGATTCACAGAACCAGGAGAATTAAAAACAAAAAAGAAAATGATTAATAATGAGGTCACCATGCTTCATTGTACAAAGTCAACAATAAACTTCTCATTTTCTTTCCACAATAACTTTGCAATAAATCACTTCATAAGATAACTTCAAAAATTTCAAACTAAAGCTGCAAATAGAAGGTGTACATGCACAGGATTACCTTTGACATCACAGACTACTTGCATACAGTTCTCCACAGTGGACAGCAACTGCTGATATGCAGGATAACCATCAATAAACAAGATCTCATCCAATTGCCTGAACTTTCCTGGGTCATCCCCTTTCTGCATGCATTTTAAAGAAATCAGTGCTATTCAGAGAGAGAAACTTTTAGGGAGGAAAGGTACTTTAGACCTAACTAATCCCATCACACTCCTTGGAACTAGAAGTTTGGTGGACCTTGCAAAGAAGGCATATATGGATTCCTATATCGTTAAACTTGTATTAGGGTGGGTAGGGTCTATACATGTCATGAGCCAGATGAGCAACTAAAGCTTTTATTCTGCTTCATCAGTTATAGCTGATCAATAATTTACTCATATGGAAAAGATAGTGGAAATAAGAAATGTCTTCCAATTCCCATTGTTGATAAGAAACATAATTTACCTTCATTCGAGCTTCCGCAAATATGGGCAACATGATAAAAACAGGGTCAACTGGTGTGGATAAATACAGCCGACCATCTGTCAGAGAGCAAAATAATAAAGATAACGATGGGAACAAATCGCAAATAATTTCGGTCAAAACTACAGTTTCTTCAGGAATGAACACCTAGAGACTACTAACATAACAAGAGGAATCATTATAATTTTATTCAGGCCAAGATAAGAAGATTAAAGGATGATTAATTTGGGGAAAAAAAATGTTAGTTAGAAGACAGAAAGAAGTATGAGATAAACAAAGAAGGACCCAATAGATTATTTTGAAGAGGAGTAGAAGTAAATGATTTCATTAGATAAGAAAATAATGAGAGAAGGTAATGTACCTACTGCAATATAAACATGAGAAACAATACAAAATGCACACACTGACCACATCGTAGATAATCAAACATCTACCTTCACTAATATAATCTCCCAGAAACCAAGATCCATATAAGTTTTTAAACCATTGAAGTTCTTGGAGCACGCCATTTACAAAGAGATATTGAGTTGCATTTCCTGTCTCAAACAGATGAAAACAGAACATTGAAAATCCTCATCAAGGCCCAACTCCTCCATAAGGATTTATAGCTAAGCAGTATTATAATATTATTATTGTCAAAACTGAATTGAACTCAATCAATGAGTAAAGGTTCACTTTGACGTCAACCCTTGAAACTGTAAAAAATGATTCAAATTACCCTTTTTGGTGATTCAAGTTAATCCTCACAAACATCAACATAGGGACTAACTTGAATAATTTTTTTTGTAGTTTCAAAGACTAAATTGATAATTTCTTAATTTCATGGACTAAAATGAATCGCGCATAAAATATCAATAACCAAAATGAACCTTTATTCCTTAATCAACACACTGAGAAAACGAGATAGACAGCATTAGAATAAATCATATGTCATACAAAAGCAAATACGTAACAGAAACATTATAAGAACGTATATAAACAAAAAAAAAAATGGATACTTATTGACTTACCAGATTTGGGATGACGAACCAATATCATACGTCCCATGCCATCTCCACTGGTACCAGGATCTGCACTTTTCCAGAATTTTTATTTTAATCTTTTCAAGAAAAAAAAAAAAAGAGTAACTAACCAGGAGCTACAATGTAACTAGGTTAAGAGTATATTGAGGGAATTAATTTTATAACGATTGGCATAGAAAAGAAGAATATAAAATGTGCGAGAAATGAAAGACATGTAAGTGAGTGAATGAATGAATGAATTTACCGGGTGCAATTAGAACCCGGGGTTCCTCAACGCCTTCCCACCAACCCATAAATAATAATAGGGTTTGGTTTGCCACAAAAAGAAGCGCACTCCCCTTCACTTGCTTAGTCTGCAACAGAACTTTGACTCACAGAACAGAGAACGAGAATACGAACACTGTGCCTTTCTTCCACAACACAACAATCTGCTTTGCTTTTGGTAGAAGAAGAAATTCGTGAAACAACAAACCAACACCATTCAAGTCAAGTGATTTTGCAATGTACAGCCAACAACAACATAACACACAGAATTGCTTTTGCTTTGGCTTTGGCTTTATCTTTATTCCCGCGATGGTGCGTGTGCGGGTGCGGGTGCGCGCGCGCGCCAGTGTCAGGGGACTTAAAGTGACCTTCTGGTTGGCCCAGCCCAAACTCCAAGCCCACGGACTTTCGATAGGTTCAACCAGCTCATTTGACAAAAAATGAAGAGCAAAGTTGCCATCACATTAAAGATTTAATTGTCATGAAAGTTTTTTCACACAATTTTCAAATCATATATTATCATATAAGTTATGATAGTTAATTTTTATATTTACTATCTAAACAGTCATCCAAAATAAATATTTTGATTAGATGACAATATAAAACTGTTTTATAATGTTGGTACATTAAAATTAAATTCTTATATCAAAGGGAGGATTTAATTTTGATGCATCGAGAGTATAAAATAATTTTATATTATTATGCAATCAAAAAATCTTATTTTTATGGTTTTTTAAAAAATACATGTATAAATAGTTTATATTATTATCCAAACAAAATATTTTGTTTACATGATTTTTCAATTAGTGAGTGAAAGAGTTAATTATTATAGTTAATATGATAATACACGATTAGATAATTGTGTAAATTTTATGAGTTTACTTATTTGAATGACTTAATATACAAGTTGTTCTAGATAAGTACATGGGGCTAAAGCCCTAGATAACACAAAGAACTAACGTAATTTTTTTTCTAAATAAGTGAGTGAATAATATCATTTTTTGTTGTTGTTGTTGTTGTAGGGAATAGATCATGCCACTTGTTTTGTCTAATAGTTATCACGATTTCAAGTAGCATTACTCTAAATAAATGTCATACCATCCAAATAAAAATCTTAATAGCAAATTTATTTTGGCATTTTTGAAATGATATTGATTATAATGAGATTTGAACTTAAAATTTCAAGCATAATATTCAAACTCATCACTACTAAATCAATCACAGTGACTATATAAACTTTGATAATTAATAATATCTCAACTTAAAATCTTACAATAAAGAATTCATGATCCTTTTTTAATTATTTTTTCTTAGTCGACTTCTTTTTTTAATCAATATCAATTTTATTGGTCACAAATCACGAAATCAAGATTGATGGTCCAATTATCATCTTAGCATTGAAGCAACTTTAAAATTCATAACTAGCGTCTATCCCTTAAATGAGCATATAATATGCTAAAAAATTAGTCATTACATCTAACATGGTTACCCGAGAAATGAAAAAAAAAAACTATTGGTCACACTTAAATTTTTAAGATACTAATAATTTTCTACTTTAAGGAAAGCTTTTATGCCACATGTTGAAAATCAAATAAAAGAGGGACGTCCGTGTAAGGAAATTAGTCAAATTGCTATGCCACCATATTGGTGATTCTAAAATGAAAACATTTACACTTGCATAGGGTATAAGGGTGTTTGATTTTTTTTTTTTTCATATAATCTATGATTGTTTGAATCATTAAAAAAAAACCATTAAAAACACGATTTTAATAAATATTAAGAGAGTAAAAAGTTTAGAAGTGATAATTTATCACTTCCATCAACATTGATTTTGAAAGTCCAGAATTGATTTTGACATTAGTTGAAATTGAAACCAAATAAGATGCAAAACAACCAAAATCATTGCTAAGCTCACAGAATTTATTTTGAGGGTTACAAACATACAACCAAACATGCTAAAATCATACTCATAGGAGATACATTGCTAGCTAAACATTGTTAAAAGATCCATTTTCTTTTAATTTTCAAATACAGTTTGAGTATGAGCAGCAGTACTCATTAATCATCGGCAATATCATCATTACAAGACAACAAATAAGAATTCAGCTTGGGATTGGAATATCCAAAACAAAAACAAAAAACAAAAGGCAAGATGTCCCAAGAAACCTGCAAAAAGTCCAAAATCCCATTCCCATTCCCACCAAATACTGCTTGGCTGTATGACAGTCCTGCCTTTCTTTCTTCAATTCTCATCTCCTCCTGCTTTGTTACATTTATAACCCGACACAGTTTAATTACATGAACCATTATTATTTCTCACTATCAACATGACATGTCAAATTATAAATTAAACAAAACAAGACCATTTTTCCTTATCTTCTTTTCAAGAGCTTTTCAATAACAGTAACAATAATAATCAAAGTGAATACAAGTCCGAATCAGTAACACCAGAATTCTCAGCATCCTCAACAACATCCCTCTCCTTCAAGTCCTCAATCTTAGCAACAGCCTCCTTCCAATCCCACCTCCTCTCCAAATCCCACTCACAGCAACCAACACCAATCCTCAACAGCTTCAACATCTCACCCTCACCACTACTCCTCCCACCACCACCACCACCACCACCCATGATCTCCCTATCAAGCACCTCACCACTCCACCCTTCTTCTTCCTCCCCAGCAATGGACTTCACCCACATTGCCAACTCCTCACTCGCACCCTTCCCATGCCTAAGGTAGTTCGCAGGGAACTTCCCTGTCAGCAGCTCAAGGATGAGGATCCCCAAGCACCACAGGTCGGTCTTGTCGGTGGGGGTGTCGTGGTGGCGGCTCACCTCTGGGGACTTGAATGACGCCATGAACTGCTGGCCGTGGCTCTTGTTCACAACTGGGACAAGACCGTACTCTGTCAGCAGTGGCTCGAATGAGTGGTTGAGGATAACGTTGGAGGATTTGAGGTGCCCGTGTGGGAGTTTCTGGTCGGGGAATTCTCTGTACAAGTAGCCTAAGCCTCTGGCTACACCTTTTATGATCTTCAATCGAGTTGGCCAGTCTAAGCCTGAACCACGTCTACCTGCAGCATGTCATCCATCGTGTCAACATGCATGCATGAGCTACTTAGCAGAGAGATTTTGAATTTCTTATTGGTTTATATGTATGATGTATGATTAGATCCTTACTATACTCAAGCAAAGCTTGGATTGAAAGATTCGTGTTTCACTTTAATTTTTAAAATGAAAAAAAATATAATTTAGTAGTTAAATATAAAAAATTATTTAAATTAATTTTTTAATGATTCAAGTTAATTCCACTAAATATTAGCATAGAAACTAACTTGAATAATTTTTATAATTTTAGAGACTAAATTAAACAAAGAACACATATAATTGTATGAACCAAAATCAACCTTTACTCAATAATAAAACTTAGGTGGTTTTGGTATCTTGTCATTCCATTCTTATATGAAAAAAAAAATGCATGTGTAAATTTTTCTTTTCTCTCATATATACTCTAAACTATTGAGGTATCCATCTCAAAATAAAATAAAAAAAAGTTAGAGATGAATGGGAATTGAATATATACCATTGATGTAATATAATTAATAATAGGTGTATATAGTAGAGAACCCAAATTTGGTCTCATTCTTATTTTTATCTTAAAGATGAATAGTATTTTTACATAGATTATAATTATTAAAAGAGAATATTGTAAAGAGACGTATACAAAATATCACCCTGCTTATCATGTCACTCTATCTCTTAAATATTCATTATTGATATTTATAACCTATGTATAAAGTAATATTATTCTATTCCTTTGTAAGTGTTGCTTTATAATGCCCAATCTTAATGTTCAAATAAGAGCACTCAAAAGGAAAAAATAGGGGCCATTTCCTACCATGAAGATGACTAGCCAAGCTGCCATTCTCAACAAAGTCATAGACCAAAAGCTTCTCCTCTTTCCCGTAGTAGAATGCAACAAAGGGGAGTAAATTAGGGTGTGTCAACCTCCCAAGCCTTCTCATGTGCTCAAAAAACTCTTGTTTCCCAACATTGTTCATGTGCTTGAACCTCTTCACCACCACAACTGGCCCATTCAAGACCATAGCCTTGTAGGTTGATCCAAAGCTGCCACTACCAAGAACCTCAGCTGAGGCCCGAAGCAGGTCTTGCAAATCAAAGCCCTCCCTGTCTTCCTTAACAAATTTGAAGTCTCCATCTTCACCCTTCTTGGGTACACTTGCCACCACATCAATGGATTTGGTGGCCTCACTTGAAACTACTGCACTACTAATAGTACTGCTCTGGGATTGTACCTGTGTTGCTTGTGCATTATTCTCCACCAACAAGGTTTTTCTTTCGCTTTGCCTTCTGCGGTGGCGGATGAGAAGAAGTGCTAGTATTGTAACCAAGACAACCACAGTCACCACCACAATTGCAGTGATGAGGTTTCTATGCTTCTTGTTTTCTTTTCCTTCATTTGGATTGGGGTGTGGTTCACTGCTGCAATGGTCGCTTAGAGGTTTTTCACATAGAGCTTTGTTGCCTGATGCACAAGAAATGTTTTAGATAAAATATGGATCTAAGATGACCTATTAAGAAGATGAAGAAATAATACCCTTTTTTTGGTGGTGTCTCAAATGAAGAAATTAAACTGTGTTCAAATATAACATTAAGGTTTCTGAGCATAATAAATTGATTATCACTGACTGGTCAATTTTTGGATCCAACTAATGATGCATAAACGTGCATGCAGGACTTCATCCAATCAACATCATTAACTTCTCATCAGGAAATAAAGTTTCATATATGTATATATAAGATTGAGATTCAATTTTGTAAATAACTTGAAAGTCAACAACAAACAGCAATGTAATCAGAAGAATTTTCAAATATACAAGAAAGCTAATCTATGATCTATATAGGAACCGTAAGGGGGAAAGTTTGGTTTTAACAATGGAGTGATAATCAGATCATATTTAACAATAACTCGGATACTTGTTTCAAATGTCATTTAATAATAAGCAAGTAAGAACAAATTAAGAACCAAGCCTATAATTTTTTTAGAATAAAAAAAAAGGAAAGAAAATAAGAGATGAATGTTGTTTAGCTTACCAGCAAATGAGCTTGGATCCCTATTGCTTAAGCCTTTTGGTATTGGACCCTCCAACTGGTTATTGGACAAATTAAGCACTCTGAAATCACTCTGTTGAAACTCTGGTATGTTGCCTCCAAAGCTATTTCCATGCAAGTCCACATCCAAAAGTCTTGGCAATTGAGCAAGGGATGTAGGAATATGACCACTGAACCCATTTTCTGCCAAGAACACCCTCTGCAGTCTTTTCATGCCTTCAAATGCATCATCCGGGATTTCACCAGAGAACTTGTTATTGGACAGAAACAACCCCCTCAAGCTCACAAGCTTCTTGAATACAGGCATTGGACCCTCAAAGTTATTGTTAATGACACTAAAAGTTCTCAAACTCGGCAATTCCAAAAGGGTGTCTACATCAATATTGCCACTTAGTTCCATTTTCTCTAATCTCAATCCATGAAGTTTCTGATCCTTACATAACAAACCAGTCCAGCTGCAAATACTGATAGACTCATTCCCCCAGTTCTTTAAGGCATTATCAGCATTGGACAATGAGCTTTTGAACCTCACCAGAACTTGAGCATCTGTGTCACTCAATGAAGGAAAAATACACGTGGCAAACATGGAGAGCATGAGAAGAAAGAAGTATTCTCTTTTATGTGCCATGCTTGGAAGATGAAAACTGAAATGGGTTTTGCCTGAAAAATGGTAGGAAATAGAGAGAATTGAATGATGATAAAGAAGTTGGGGAGAAAATTGAGAAAGGAATAAGAGTATGCATAAGAAATTAAGACACAATGGTTTAAGGGGTGACATTGACAATGCTATTTCTACAAGGCATGAGCTGGTTTAGGCCGGCCAAGTACGAGTGTTTGGATCTCATTTCCTAAGGTGCTTTAATTTTTTTGTTTAAATGTTATTATATTTGTCTTGGTCATGGGTTGGTTGGGAGCTGTTTTTCCTTGTTAATGGTGAGGATGATGTCTCTTCTTTACATTGGTCGTCTCTATAATTAGAGAAGAACAAAATTTTATGTGACTATTGTTTGTCTGGTGTGCTTGTTATGATCTGAGTTTGTCAGGCATGATAAGGAGATGGCTGTAACTTGTACGTGTTACACCAACTTTTTATTTCAAAGGTTGTGCTTTAATTACCACCATTGATGAGATTAAACATGACAAATTATTAGATGCTAATGAAGTGGCAAGTAGATATTGTGGCCTGACCATAGCTTCATGTAATAGGAGGACTCATGACTAATTATCACCTAAAATTGAGATGCCACTTAGCAGGTAGTTTGTGTTTGAGCCTAATTTCTATGAATTGATCCAATCATATATTGATACATCAGCAAAAATGATTAAATTTCATACTCACTACTTGAAAAATAATGCAGAATGAATGATTTAAATGTAAATTTTTTTTACATTATTACGGCATAGAAATTAAACCCATTGTATTTAGCACATTAAGCACTTACCTAATCACTCACTCTTCTAGACCTTAATTACTACAAAGGTGATATGGTAAAACAATCAATGAGCCAAAGCAAAAGTAATAGCTTACTTTTGGGGCACACAAAAGTTTCGTATGAAGCTTAAACATTATTCAAGTTAAAGAATTTCTTTTATACCTATTATTTGTATACTGTATAGACTTTATCAAAATAAACTTTTCAAGTATGTTTGTGAGTTTGGGTTTTAAAGGAAAAGAGGGGAGGGGAGGATTTATAGTATAAAATTATATTATAAGTCCTCCTCTTCCCTCCAAAACCTAAACTCATAAACACACACACAAAAACATTTGTATTAAATGGAGGAATATGCCTCTAGAGCAGGAAAAATTCTGGGTGATGAGAATACAAGAATTTCACCAATGCACGTGTTAACCTCCCTCCTCCAATATGCTAGCGCGGAGGGAACAATTGATGAGTGTTGAGTCATAGGCTTCACTTTCTTTGCACTTCATCCAACAAGCCTTTTGGCGCTATTAGTGTGTGTAATTGGTAACATGCTCTACAATTAGCACATAGATATATGATACAAATGCTTCTTCGTTAACCTCATGAACCTGTATATTAATCGATATACCCAAGTGATCTGATACAACATTAATGAGATCTGATACAACATTAATGTGCACAATAATTTATTTCTTAAGATTTTGAGGAATTTTATTTGATTTTTTTTTTATTTTTATGATTATTTAATATTTTCAAATATATAAAAATTAAATATTTAGATTGATCCAGATTAAATATATATATATATATATATCTAGATTCTTAATGATTTCTTAATATTTTCCACATATATAATATATGAATGAGGATCCAAATATCCAATTACTCTAAGAGTATAAGTCTTGATATATTTATTCCATTCAATAACATTCTATTTATAGATATTGAATTTCATCACTTCAACCATTGAATTGATGGAAATTCTCACTATATGGAATATGGATCGAGTGTGTAAAATTTTAAATAATTTAATAATCCATCATCAAAACAATCCGAAACACTTTATTAAGACTAGAAACTTAACACGCACTACCAATTGCCTTTTTTATTGGTATTAGTTCATGAAAATGAAGAGAGAAATAAGGGGGTAAATCAATTTTGGAATAATAAATTTGACCAGTACTAAGTAATTAACCATACATATAAATCATATATTTCAAATATGTAAAATATATGATTTTATATAAGATTATTTGATATTATATTTAATAGAAATTAAAGATTTTTTAATTTTATATTCCTTTTATTATGTTAAAAAAGAGGCTAGTTACATGAAAAAAGAAAAAAAAAAGAAAAAAGAAAAAATGAAAAAATGGAGGGAAAAATGAGATAGTTGTTGGCGGATTTGAAAATAAATTTCAATAGAGTGAGGAGACACCAAAAAGTGGTTACTCACCCCAATCCTCTTTATTAATAGTATATATGTATAACTTAGTTTTATACTTACTCTGTTGAATATATTTTTATAAATAACAAATTGCATCAATTTAACTATTGAATTATGTGATATTATATTATTTTAGTGATCAAGTATACCAAATTTAAAAAAATTTAGATATTGGTAGATATATTATCTAATGCTAAATATTTATATGTATTTTCAAAACTATGTTATATGTCCAAATAAAAAAGGACAATAAAGTATAAAAAAATTTTGAAATTTTATACCATTGATCTATATAGTAAAAATTTACAACTAGAATTGACGAAACTTGATACCTATAAAAAGTTATTAATAAAATGAGCAGACCAAGGTTTATAATTATGAAGTAAATGGATGCTTACCCTTTAAAGATATATGTAAATGTTGGGTAATAAATTGTATTTGTATCTCTGTCTAACCTTTTAAAATTTGCCAAGTTTAATCATGAAGATGCTATGAAATGATTCAACTAAGTTAAACCGAAGAAATGAGAATTTCCCCCCTGGACAAGTCATTTATCATGGCTTCTGTAACTTTTTTTGAAGTAAATTCTTTTGTCTTCCCTTCTGAATAGGCCAAGAGATGTAATGTATTTAACCGTTGCTTTCAAGGGCTGAGTTAGAAAATGGCAGAGAAGCGTGATGCGCTGAAGATTAGGCTGTCATGAATCTATCAACAACATTACAAAATCAATCACTTATAGTATATTTTTATTTCCATACGTGCCAAAGACAAACCAAAAGAATATATTTTGGAAATTCTGTAACACCAAATTAAAACCATTGTATAAGTTGACTCAATTTGACTATCTCTCACAGAGTCACAACCTAAAAGGAACTATATTACAAAAACGGTTTATGTACAAAAGCATAGATCATAAGAACATCTGTTTTTCAATTAGAAATTCAGAAGAGACGTACTCGTTGCAGATGATCATCTCTGTTTTTCATTTGTTCTTTTCTTAATTCTTAAAGTTAATGTTAGCATCTAAGAAAGCTAATTGCTTTAATAGTTTATAAAAGAAAAAATTCTTCAAATTAAATAGATTTATGGGAAAAAAAAATTTAACTAAAATTAATCTAATCCAAAAAATGCTCTATCTTGACATGTGGTGGGTAGCAGTCAACAATCAAAACTTGAGAAGACAAGTGGCTAACTTAATAAAATAGATGAGTTTTTATATGTTCCGAGTTTGTACTTGCTAAGTATTGTCATTAACTAACTAAATGGGAGTGGTTAATTTTTTCCTGGTGCATTCACAAAAGAATACCATAATGACTTAAAAATGGGAAGGGCAACCGAAAGCTTGCAGACAAAAAGCCACTAAATATTCTCTATTTCTTCCTTGACAGAACACAAGTAGTCCTCATCATATGCCCTTTTGTTGATTCTTGGCTTCACTTTAACCTATAAGAACTCTCACTGGACAAAGCAAGGTTTCTAGCTACCTTTTTTGAGCCTCCTCTTTTTCTGTTTTCTCTTTTCAGTTTCACACATTGACATATATATATATATATATATATATATATATATATATCTCACTGACAATTGACAAATGACAAACACATAACTCCCATTTCCTCATTCAGTTCCTCTGTTACTTAATTTTTTTGATTGAGAAACAACAATATGAAGCCATCCACAGAAGCAGACAAGGCCACCAGTACCGTAGACATTGGATTGATCTCATTCTCTACCCAAGATGAGGAACAAGAACAACATCAACACCAACACAATGTTCCCTTGCTCCTGCAGCCATCTTATGCCAGATCAAAGTCCATCATCTCCGATGAACTGAGAAACCTTCGCATGAGCCTTAAGTGGTGTGCTCTTGATCACTCTTCATGTGCTGGGAGACTCGTTTCCTGCGTGCTGTTCGTTGTCCTCACAATCCTTGTCCCTCTCTTCATCTCCATCATCTTCTTTCGTGTACCCGACGACTCGCCTCCTCAAGATGAGCCCTTCTCCTTCAACAAGCTTGTCCATTTACCAGAATCAGCCCTTGCCATTATCGCCTTCTTCACTCTCTCCCGTTTCTTCCGAAGGTAGGTTCCAAGAGTGAAAACAAAAAGAAAAAGTGATTTCAGAATAACCTGCATTTACACCGCTGATTTATTCAACTGCATGATATAATATTGTTGTATCTATTCACAAAATGTTATGTTACAACTTACAACTATTTCAAGTTAACTCTTAACAATCTACTTTTACTTGGTTCAAGTAATTCAGCACTAATTACTTCCTTACGAAGAGTTAACTTGCAACTAGCTTATATGTTACAAACATCCTTAAATCATATCAACAGTTAATTGAATATGATTAAATCATAAGTCATTACATAGTTGTACCAATATGTAAATGTTGTTTTGCTCTTACAATTGATTTAAACGTAACCTTAAGTTAATGTATATATGTGTATGACCGAGTAGGTATGGCCTTAGGCAGCTTCTGTTCTTAGATGTGTTACAAGATGACTCTATGTATGTTCGGCGCGGGTACACTCGTGAGCTTGAGAAGGCATTCAGATACTTAGCATGCATAATGTTACCTTCCTTCTTTGTAGAACTTGCACACAAGATCTTACTCTTTTCGAGGGTGAAGATTACAGTGCCATATATCAGCGCCGGGTTCCCTGTCAACTCCATTGTGTTTGTTTTGGTGTTGGTTTCCTGGGTCTACAGAACGGGGTTGTTCTTGTTGGTGTGTGTTCTTTTCAAGCTAACCTGCGAGCTCCAAATACTGAGGTTTGAAGGGCTTCAGAAGCTTTTTGAAGGGTGTGGATCTGATTCAGGTGTTATATTCAGAGAACATGTTAGGATTAGGAGGCAATTATGGGTCACAAGCCATAGGTACAGGTTCTTCATAATTGGCTCCTTGATCACAATCAGTGTTAGTCAATTGGCTGCTCTACTGCTGGTTTTGGAATCAAAATCTGACAATACTTTCTTCAATGCTGGTGACCTTGTGGTAATTAAACACACTCCATTATACAATCACTGTTATGATCCCTCCACTTTAAGAAATTTTGAGTGCATTTGGTTTTAGTTTTCAGTGTCTCAGTTTTGAGGATTTTATGAAGGAAACACTAAAAAGTGAAAATGAAAATTGAAAATTAGATTTTGTAGTATTCACGGTTTTTAGTATTTTATTCATAAATTTCTGAAAATCAAAAAACTAAAACTGACAACTCAAATCAAATAAATCTTTAATTTCTCATAAATTTAAATCTGATAACTCATGCTTAGGTACACTGACAATAAAATTGGTGTGATTGGTATGTGAGTGTAACTAGATATTTATACATACAAGAACCTATCTTTACTTCAATTGGTTTTGTTCTTTCTGTTGTTAATTGTTCAATGAAAAGGGTTCTAGTTATAAGACTGGTATCTTTGTTTATGCAGATTTGTTCAGCTGTGCAGTTAAGTGGTTTCTTGTTGTGCCTAATGGGTGCAGCCAGAATCACACACAGGGCTCAAGGGATAGTGTCAATTGCCACAAGGTGGCACATGTTGGTGACTAATGCGTCTGCTGAATCAGAGCATTTTAAAGCACAAATGCCAGAGGGGCAAGCCAGTGGTAGTGATTCAGAATCTTCAGATATATACATATCAGTAGCCCCACAACGATCCTCTTCTTTCCAAACTAGGCAAGCTTTAGGTCAGTATTGTCTCCATCTTGAAGCTAATTGCAGTGGCACAATTAAAGCCTATACTACTCTATGGTAAAATAGAATGTCACAACGTTTTTACAACTAGTTTTTGCCAAATTCTTATTATAAAGTAATTTTCATGATGTTATTACTTATTAGGACACCAAAACTTACGTAGTCACATACACTCATTTTAGGAAAGGGAAATATATGTTATACGTAGAAGTGAACATCAAGTTACTTTCTGAGAATATCAAAGATTTTTGTGAAACGAATTAGGTCTCAAACTATTTCTCATACTACCTTTGAGATTAGGTGTCCTTTTAATATCCCAAAATATGACTTCAAATAAAGCGGCTCGCAAACAAATGATATTTTAGCGTGAAAAGAACATTGCCTGAAAATATTTAATTCTGTTAATTATTCATGTTCAAGTGAATTTCTTCTATTATTGCAGTGACATATTTGCAGCATAACTATGGGGGCATAACTCTGTTCGGGTTTGTGCTTGATCGAGGATTGCTTCATACTCTGTTTGCCTTCGAGTTCTCTTTGGTAATGTGGATTCTTAGCAAGGGGATTGTCTTATCTTAATCAAATATATATATCAATAATATTATTTCAATACTTATTTTTTGATATTTTATATGCACACTCGTCCAATGGAATAAGATTATGATTTTTATGCATTCTCACTCATACATCTTATCCAAAATGATAACCAGATGAGTATTTATATGGAATAGGCAAAAATAGATTTTGAAATAATATTATACATATTGAGCAGTGAAAAAGCCTCTGCGGGAACCGAAGAATGTGTATATCACACTTTTGGCCTTTTTTTTTTTTTTTTGTGTGCGTATGAAAAATAATAATCATATAATTAAAGAGCACATTGGAATATTTACTTATCCTCTTCCAGGAAGTCTTTCAACTGCTCTTCTAGATTATATATATATATATTTGGTTCTTTGACAAGGTCAACAATTACCTTGAACAACCCATTTTCTTGGTCAAAATTCTCAGTCAACCTAAGCTTGCTGACCCTTCCACCACCTTCCAAACTGACGGCAAATCAATCGATGAGCTACACGACAACAGTCGTCTACTCTTAGAAAAATTCTTGTACAGGCATGCGTAAGAATGATTTGTCAGGAATACTCATACAGAATGACTGTGATAGCTGAGTGAGTATATATTTAATAAAATTTATATGATTTAATTATATTATAAGTGTATCTAATGTTAAAACATTTATTTTTCATAAAGATTTATATATTCATACACATTTGGCTCCCTTAAAAATTTTATATACAAACTTGAGGATTTATAGGATGATATATCATTATTTTTAAGAAAAAGATAAGAAATTTAATATCTTAATAGTTTAATTTTATCATCCATTGTTATTTTGTTTTTGTCTAAATCAACAAATGCAACTTAAATATCTATTGTCCATTTTTATAAACATTTTACTTAGCCAGATATTTAAGTATTGTAATACTCTGCTAGAAAATAGTTATGCATATATGTGTTTCTTGAGTTTTAATGGATTGTATACTTTCTTTTAGAATAAACTCTTTTTTGATTATTGATAAAAACAATATCAAACAAATTGATCCTTCAAGTAAATAAAAAAAATTATTTCATGATCCCTTTCCATTAAAAGTATAAGACAAATTAATCCCTCCTCAGTATTTTCAAGTGATTTATAAAACAAATTATTTTTAATGATTTATAAAAGTTTAAATCAATTGATAATAAAAACACAAATAGAACTTGTACCAAAAAAAGAAGAAAACACAAATAGAATAAATAAGTTCATTAAAATATTAAGAATGAACTAACTTGATTTATACATTTAATTGTAAGGACTCGAAATTTACTTTTTTTTTCTTTAAGAAACCAATGTGCACAATACAAGTTATAAATTAAACTATATATATATATATATATATATATATGGAGAATTGGTAGGTCTCCATAAGATAGGAAACTCATTCCTCATTCTTGTTTTGTTTAACAAATAGAGACTCCTCTCCTATTTCTATAAAGACTAAACTTATCCTATTCCCATCTCATTGTGAGTAATACTTGTGGATACCCACTTCAATGGGTTTTTTTGTCATCCCTATTTATTTATATTTTTTTAGTAAATTAAAATATTAATTTATAAAAACATAAAAAAATATTTTCTAATTAATAAAAATAATGAATAAATATAGTTTATTTGATTTCAATCATACTTCCTTTCCGTGTTCATTATTTTAGTAAATAATTAAAATACCAATTTCAAAATATGTATTACTTACAATTAATGTGTTATAATTAGTAAAAAATAAATATAAATGTTCTAATTTATGTCATATCAATTATTGGAGTAGATACTTCATTTTAGTCTTTATTTATTTATTTTTGGTTATAGATTGTAATCTTTAATAATTGTAACCTTTAATTTTATTTCATATAAAAAATAATTAATAATTAAAATGTAAATTAAATTCAAAATATTACTTTAAAATATAAAGGTTGAGAAAGTGATGAGGTCTAAATAGCTCTATGAATGACTAGTATAAAAGCTTCCCTAAAATGAGTGTGAATTATTAATATAATAGTTTGCGTTACTTTTTAATTGTATAATTTTATTTTCATTGTAATTTTTATTTTTTTGGGCATAGATTTTAATCTTTAATAATTATAATCTTTAATTTTATTTTCAATGAAAAATAATTAATAATTAAAATATAAATTAAATCAAAATGATACTTTAAATATAAAGATTGAAAAAGTGATGAAGCCTAAATAGCTATATGAATAACACGTTTGAAAGTTTTCCTGAAATGAGTCTAAATTATTATATAAAAAATAATTAATAATTAAAACATAAATTAAATTCAAAATAATAATTTAAAAGATTGAGAAAGTGATGGGGTCTAAATAGTCCTATAAATGATACATGTAAAAGTTTTTTTAAAATAAGTCTTAATTATTAGTATAGTAGATGGTATTGATTTTTAATTTTATAATTTTAATTTTACTTTCACTGCAATTTTTGTTGTTGGCATGGATTATAATATTTAATGATTGTAATCTTTAATTTTATTTCATATGAAAAATAATTATTAATTAAAATGTAAATTAAATTTAAAATATTACTTTAAATATAAAGATTGAGAAAGTTGTAAGACCTAAGGACTTGTTTGATTTGTTATTTCCAGTTTTCAGTTTTTAGTTTTTTCTTCACAAAAACTGAAAACTGGAAACAGTAAATAGCTCTGTAAATGAAGCCTGTAAAAATTTTCCTGAAATAATTAGAGCAAATATGCAAAACAAATTTTACATGTCAAAATTAAATTATTTTTATAGCTATCTTATGACGAAGTTATAGTTATCAATACTATCATATCACATTGTATAAAACTTCAAATACTAATAAATCTAAACATACTAAAATATTAATGGAGAGATAGGGTGGCATTTGATCGAATTAACTCTATCTGTCTCAATTCCGCTCTATTTAGGTAGCTTTTGAATATTTAGGTATCTTGTCATGTACACGATGTGCCATGAAGTAACTTATAACTTCACTCTGATTTTGACTCAACTATTTCTGTTTTCATCTTGGTTTTTTTCTGCACTGTAGCATTTATATATGGGTCTAACTTTCGAATTTCCTTACCTTGCAATCTTTAGCATCGCTTCATTCATGATTTATAGTTCTTTAGGGTATGTTTGTGAGTTTGGATTTTGGAGGAGAATGGAGGGGAGGGGAGAACGTGTAATATAATTTTACACTAGAAGTCCTCCATTTCCCTCCCTTTCCCTTTAAAATTCAAGCTCACAAACATACTCTTAAGATATTGATTGGCACAAGAATCAATAAAATACCTAATTGACTTAGATTTTTTTCAATAATAAGTTTAAATGATTATATTATCCTTTTTATTCTTTTCTTCATTAACTAATTACCCACTGCACCTATTCTAAAATGTAGGGGTGTATATAGGATGGATTGGGTCAAGTTGGATCAAACTTAAACCGGCCTATCTTTTAGGATGAGTCAATTTTTGAAATCCAAACCCCAATCGATAATAATTCGATTACTAACTTGGTTAAACCGAGTTAACCTAACCTTTAAATAATATATGAGGATTTGAACATTATACATATTAAAGTGATGAAATTTTACAAATGAAAAACAAAATTTAAAAATTATTTTCCCATATGGATTTATATTTCAAAATAAACTATATCAATATAAAAATAACATCATGTTGTATAAAATATATTAGTTGAACTGTAAAATCTTATAATTTTTTACTAATTATTATACAAATGTATATTTTTATAAGACTTAGTTGACTTCAGGCCAAATTGGACCAATCCAAAGTATGATCTGAACTCGATCCAAAAAGTGCATGAGTAAAATTTTAAAATCCAAATTCACCCCAATAAGCTTCGTAATGAGGTGGGGGGTTGGCGATTTTGGCTGGGATGCAAACACCCTTACTAAAGTGTACAAACCTGAAATTAAGAAATTGTCTTGATATTAAAATGTTAGAACGTCAATCAATATGAACTAAAATAATTTTTCTAAAATGACTATCAACAAAAAATGGGTGGGGTATATGGAAGCATATTGCTTTGCATGGAACCTTCCCTCTCCCCGTACTTCGGCTACAGTATGCACTCACGCATTACACATTAGTCATTACTAAGTATGCTTACCAAGCATTTAAAATTGACTGGCGTTTCAAATCAAAAACAAGGCATTCGATTCCACGCGGAAAAATTCCAGTTGTGCTGGCTGGAAACGTAACTCCGCATTACCTAATCACCTAATCCGCTCAACCATAATTTCGCGGGGTTCCAAACATCACAACATGTCCAGGTTCAATGAACCCAATTCGTTTCCTCGCCCTCTATTTTTCTCCGACAATTGAGGCAACTTTGATTTCACGTAACACGATACCACACCAATACATCGTCCAGGTTCAATGTATCTCTCTTCACCACTCTTTCACTGTCTCTTATTTTCCCACGTATAATCTGTATGGATACGAAGAGGATTATCCATATTAACTATCTTCGGCGCATTAAGTATTTTAGAAAAATAAAAAAGGTAAACTGACTAGCACGACAATCAATTTGCTAGTAATAAGTAATAATAATACTACAACCATTTCTTATTAATAGTCACTCTCAAAAGTATTTTCTCCATTTCATATTACATTAACCATTATTATAAAATGGAAGGAGCATCAATTATTTAATGATTTATCAAATCAATTTCGTCAAAGATAAGGACTATTAAATAAATTTTTAGTTTAAGTTTTATGAATAATAACAATAAATATTGGCACTAGTAAATTTTTCCTTTATAATGAGATTTTAATTATAGATTAGTTTTATATACATTTGAATTAAATTTAGTCATTTATTATTTTGAAAATTTTATAAATAGAAGTACATGATTAAATATCGATGTGTGTATCAAAATTCAACTATTAGATTAGTTAAGAGTTTAATACACTCAAAACATATGGAGTTTAGAGGGAAAAAAATAAAAACGAAAACAAGTTCACAATTTTACAAAGAGTTTAGTTTTGATGGAAGGATAATATAAATTTTTTTTATATTATTATTCAATAATGTATTTTTATATCAGTGAAGATGATTAAGTTTTACACCCACTACTTGATTAAGTTTTATATCCATTACTTAAAAATTCATACAAATAAAATGATTTAATTGGTTAATAATATAGAAAAGTTTTGTATAATTAGTACATAGAAATTAAATTCCTTTACAAAATGGTTAATTTGATGCCGAAAAAAAAAAAAAACAATTGTTATCATCCATTTTAGTGGTTAACTAACTAATTACTACCTCCATCCCATATAGTTACTAGTATGAGAGATGGAGAGAAGTTAATACATTTAGAAATTAATGTATCTTATCATAATTATAGTTATATACATTAATTTTTTAATATATGCTCTATTTCCTTTCATGACTATTATTATTATTATGAAATGGGGTTTATTAAATAATAAATGGTGAGAAAAGAAAATAGTTGGGGTGGGGGGACAGGCACGAGGGAGACGTGTCGTGGGGAAGGCCGTTGAATTCGTGTGAGCGCGTCCCTTTGCGCCATAAATATGAAGCTTCTGGGGTCAGCATGCTTCACGCCTTAGCCACCCCAGAGAGAAGAGAGAGAGAGAGAGAGAGAGAGAGAGGAACAATCCGAACCCTAATCGCGAGCTAAACCCTACTCGTGTTTAGCATTTCTCCCCTCGTTGTTTCTCTCTCTCAGCTGTCGCCGCCTTAATTCCATTCTTTCTCATCTTCTCGGGAAACTTTCCGCATCTCAATGTAAGACAATCCATCCCCTTTTTCTATTTTTTTTTGCCCCTTTTTGTCTTAAATTTGTTTATTCACTCCCCCTACCAAGTTACTCAATGCAGATAATGGTTGATTGTCCCTTGGTATTTTTTTAAACTGAAGTTTCGATTTTTAGACCTTTTTTTTCCCATTAATTCCAGAATCAAACACTTGAATCTCATTTTTTTTGTCTCCTGGGTCGCTCACAAAGCCCTTTTCAATTGAAGAACTTAACTAATTGTTGATTTTGTTGAATGTTTTTGAGTTTCTATTTTTGGGTTCTTTAAACTTTCCTTAAACTTGATTTTAAGGGTTGATTGTTCAGACATTCTTGCCCGTTTTTATGATGCCAGCCTACTAGTGTATTGAATCTTCATTTTATTGCTGTATTTAATCAACAAAATAGTTCCGTAAATTTTTTGTTGAAAGTTTATTTTGTATAGAAAGTTCGCTTTTGTGGAAGTAATTAGTGTTGTTATGATGATCTCATATTCTCTGCCATTCAATCTCTGATAATGGGTATTTTTCTCAGTTGTCATTAAGCCATGGTTTTCTGGGTTTTTGGCTATGGTTCACTGGTGTGGAACCCAGGATTCGAATGTGATGAGAAAATTGTTGGCTACATTAAAGACTACAGGCGTGTGTTTGATTTAGGTATGATCCTTCTTAGCAAGCTTGTATTTTTTGTGCATACCATATTGTGTGCGCACAGCTTTTTCAGATGCTTAGACATGCCATTTTTCATTCTTGCAGCATGTATTGACCACCGAGGAACACCCGAACACCCTGCACGAACTTGCACGTTGGAGAAGAAAGAAGGAGCAATTTGCGTAAGGGCATATTTTATTTCTATTGACTGTGGTAGCTATAGGTTTGCCACCCAACAACAATATGGCAATTAATTAACAAAACTTGATCATTCATTGTTGGTGTGCTAATTTTCTATTGCCACTGTGCTGGCCGTTTGCAGTGCACGATTATGTTGATTTTTCTTATGCTAATATTTTCATTCTTTTTTTTTTTGCCAGTGGGGTGCTGCTTATTGTGTCCGTGGTGGCCCTGAAAAAGAAAAACTTGCTATGCAGGTAAGCTTACTTTCACTTGGACGGTTTCCATAACTAGCTGTTTTTGCCATTTGAGGCATGAATTTTAATTTACCCACTAAAATATTGCCCCTACCTACCCTAGAACTGAACACACACTTTAGATTAGCTGAGTGGACACTTCTATACTTTTAGGACTGTTTTATGTATCTTCTAGCATTCATTACATCCCCATTTAAACGTATAGCTTTAGTTTTTTTTTTAACTCTTATTTGTTGTTATTAATTTTTTAATCTTTTGTTGTGTAGTATTTGGAGCGGCGGGAATGTGAATATGATCAAAAGACTCTTGTAAACTTCTACAAGGTGAGTTTCCTGCTGTGTTCAAGTATGTTTTCTTTATTATTTATGAGTGCTTGTTCTCTATTTAATCTTTAATAATAATTTCTAATTTGTGATCTTTCTTTTCTCCAGGACGGAGACTCACAGCACCCTGCTCTAACTGGAGTCATAGTGTAAGTTATCAGCATTTTCTTTAGCTTATTGATCCAGTTATGGAACTACTTGATTGGATAATTCAGAATTTCACAGCACAAGTTCACTAACAGAACTCACGTCAATTTATGCAGATTCACATCTACTCCAGACAAAGTAAACAACAAATACTACCTGGGACCTGCCCCACTTGAAGACATGGCTAGGTATGTCAGTGTACATTTTTCCTACTATTTTTTTATGTGGAAGTGGCGTTATATCTGTCAGCTTTGTTAACTTTTGCTTATCCATTTTAGGCAAATAGCAACTGCCTGTGGCCCTTGCGGAAACAACAGGGACTATCTTTTCCTTCTGGAAAAGGCCATGTATGATATTGGTATGTTTTTTATATCTAGCACATACGGTCATCATTTGTTCTCTATATGATACATTGGGGGCCCTTTGTTATTATATGCATGTTGATGAGTTGAGTGTTTTGATTTGTAGGCCATGAGGACGACGTAGTTATTGAGCTTGCCAATGAAGTGAGGAAAGTACTTGGAGTGGGAAATGTGCTACGTAAGGACAAGAAGTTGGTTGGACCAGCACAACTTCAACACCCTCCTCATGTACCTTTGCCAACTCTTCCACTACACCCACTTCCAGAACCCATTGCTTTGGATGGTTGAGGGTCAGAGATGACTGAAAACTGATGCTGAATTTGGAGCTACCAAACTAATTTCACTGCGGATCCTGCTAACCCCATTCATTTTCACTTGCGTTGACTAGTTTACCGGCTTCTTTTAGCTATCCCTGGGAGATATTGCTTAGGATTAGTGAGACAAATACACTGTTTTGGATTGACGGAATTGTCTGCGGAAGTTCTACACCTGCTGTGCCATGACTGAAAATGTTGATGGTTATTTCCATCATCTAGTAGATCTTTTTATTAATAGCTACCATTTCAAAATGGATTGTAATACTTGGCTTTGTACTGCATACTTTAAGTTTTGATAAGTATTTACCTTTTCGTGTCATTTGTTGTAGGGGTTCAGTTTCATCTACTTATTATTAGCATAGTAAGCCCAGAATGATGATCATAGTCTTATAAGCTTCATGTTAGGTTGGTCCCTCGTGTGTTGGACCTTAACACGATCCATTTATCATATAAAGATACAATTATATAAAATTATAAGTAGTAAATTTTAAGTTAACGAAGATAATTTTTAAATTACTAAATTGACATCTAATTTTATTTTTTCGTCCTATACTCTGCCTTGACCAACCTCTACCTTCTTCCACTTCTGACATCAGTAGAGGCAGTGAAGATGGATTTTTGAAATTTCGATAAGTACAGGGAGTAATCGACCCAATCAAAGGAGGGTTAGAGCAAAGATAAAAGAATGAATCCAAGCACAGTCCAGTAATAAACTACAGAACTCAAAATAACAAAAGCTAGTCCCGAAAACTAGTAACCCCATGGCCCTTTTGGCTCTCTTTTTGTTTTTCCCCTGGGATTATGAACAGCAGCAGAAATACACCCCAATCTCATTCGTGAACGTCCAGATAAATCTGTAGGCATAAATTGACGGGTTTTACTATTCTGTTAACTAAAACTGAAATTGATCTTCCACTATTTATGGAGAAATTTTTAAGTGTTCTTATAGCAAGATAAATCATTTACTCTACTCTATTTATTAATTGACAAGTCAACTATTATATTAAAAATCTATGGGAAATAGGGGATAATAATGACCTATAAAATTTATGTGTCAATTAATAAATAGATTAAAATAAATATTTTCTCTTATTCTAGTGTATCTAAGTCTCTATTTAGAGATAGACTAAGTTGTCTTTGTCCCTCTGGCCATGGTCGTAGCTCCGAGTGGCGTGTAACACGACTAACATGATGGTGTGATTGTATCTCTTTTGGTTGAGAGAGAGAGAGAGAATATGTTGGAAGGTGAGAAAGAAGGGTTAGTGGCTTATTGTGAGAATTGAAATGTAAAACAGGTCAATTCGATAATTTAATAGTTAAAATTCAAGGACCATTCAATGGTCTAGAACATACAATGGACAATTTAACATGACCCATCTTATAATAATGATCATAATTTGTTTAAAAGTGTAAGTGGTTTGGGTAGTTTACTAAAAGTTGATAAGATCCAACTTCATTGTCTTTAAGATGGTACCAAAAGAAAATATTGTTAAAGAGTGTACCTTTGAAGTTTTTGTAGTATTTGCAATCCCATAGCACTGTAAAATAAGTAAAGAAATTAAAATTAAAGCGAAAGAGAAGAACACCCTCATGGAGTTGTGATGGGCCAAAACAAAATGAAAAATATGTTTTTGCGAGGTTTTTAAAAATTAACCCTATGTGATCCATCAAGGGCCGGCTCAAATCAAAACTCTTAATCTGATGTTATCCCATCTCAAAAGTTTGTGTATAGAGATTTGGATCCTCTCCTATTGACAAAAGGGAACATGACATTCATTACATTTCAAACAATTTCAAAGGCTAATCTTTCAACACATTATCACATAAATAAAATGTACTAGGTCTATTTCCCAAAATAACCTCTATACCTTAAAGAGAGAAAAAAAAATCATGTCACACCTTCATCACTTTCCCAATACTTTCCTCCATTTTGTATGAACCCACCCCTCATCTCACCCCCTTCCTAACCTCCAACACCAATCTAGGGCTCATCTCACCCTTTCTCAACCCAACACTGATCTAGGGCTAAAAAAGAGACTAGCTATGGCAAGAAGTCGAGGAATGGTGCGTGATTTGGGGATTGTTGCAGATCTAATGTGTGGCATGACAGGGTCACAACCCATATTGGTGTTTGTGGTTCAAATGACGTTTTTTTTTTGTTCAATCTTGACATTGGTGTTTGAGTTGGAATGTGTTTTTAAATTTGAGTATAATTTTATGAGTTACAGAATGAAGTGCTAACTTGCAAATTCTTGGGGCATAAGGTTGTCTTGGTCTCGTTTTTGTGAATTTGGAAAATGGAAATGGTGTTGATTGATCTATGGCACTCTAATAAAATTAGATATTTATTGAAGGGTATTTATGATACTTCACCTATATTTTGAATTCATGTTAATCATTAAACTATAATAACTCATTCATTTGTCATGTGCACTAACTGAACATTAATAGTAGGGGGATTTGTGAAACTTTTAAACAAGTGAAATATTAGCCTTTGATATTGTTTTAAAGGCAGTGAATAGTGAGGATGTTTTGAATAGGACGTTATCGTGTTTGCTCTCAACAAGAGAGGATTCAAATCGCATACATAGAAAAAGTTAATGAAAACCTCAACCATAGTGTTGCTCTCCTCCCTTTCTCTCCTTTTTCTTTCTTTCCTCACACCATAACCAACAACTCTCTTACCATCTACTCTAAGGGGATGACAACCACCAACCACCTTCATGGTGGTGCTAGAACCTCATGCTAGTGTGATAGGAAGCTTAGTTCACTTGTATTAGTGTGTCAAGAAGCTTAATTATATGTTTAGGCTTTGTTTTGTCTAGCCATCTAGTAGATGGTATAACCAATTAGGAGGCTTTTGTGTCTTTAAATTTTTTTAATCTCTCCTGTGTAGTTGGTTGTGGCCATTTTCAATGAATATCTCTTCTGATGAAAAAAAAACCTTAATCCTACCTGCAGATGGGGGAACCAAAGTCGATTAAAAGAGCGTTGGAGGTCTTAACTTGAAAAAAAAAAAAGAGTTTATGGTGCATATTTATGGTGGTAGGGATGACAATGTGTATCCATTAGGGTTGAAGACATGCCCTTGCCCCTATTCTTGTTTAAAATGTTGTCCATCGTCTTTGTCACAAGTCTTTATTCCCCACGGGTATTAAATCCCCATATATTTGCAGGTTCATTAAAAAAAATGAAGAAAGAAAATAATACTAAAAAACTCAAATAAAAGAAAATTACATAATTATCCACAAATATTACTTTTTTTTATTGGCTAATAGCAAATATTACTATCATAACATAATCCAAATAAAAAATGAAGATACATATATAATATAAATTCAATAAAAAACAATTTATAAATGATGTATGCTAAGGTATTCTTTGTATATGCTTATATATATAAGAGGGTATTTAAGTGATTTCATATAAACGAAATTCGTTGACGAATCTCCATGGGTGAGGACCTTATATCTCACCCTGTTAAATGAATGAGAAATCCACTCCGTCCTCGTGGGGACCAAATATGTTTCTATCTTTGTCGCTATTATATGTAATTCCTAGGCTTTAATCTTAAATTAGAAGGAGTCTTTTCCTTAACCTAAACTTAACTTTATTTAAAAAGAATTTTTTTTTAAAGTATGAAATTAAACATAATATTATGGATATTTTATAATGTATATTTTGAAAATTATAATAAATAAAAATGTTGTCATTATAGATAAATGGTATTAGTTGATCCAAAAATTATTCATTTTAATGGACTATCATATTAGGCAAACTTCACCTGCAATATCACGAGTTCGAATTTTAATTTCATCACTTTGAAAAGTCTTTTGCCTAGCAAAAATATCCGACATGAAATCTTGTGAGTTCTTAAAATTAAAATAAAACGTATTAGTTTAAATTGATGATATAACCCAGTTAAATTTTATGACAAATTTAAACAATATCATTTTCTTCTTTTTATAATAACACTAAAGTAGACGACATAATCGTTTTGATGATAGAGAAATTAGTAATATGCTACTATTATAGACTTTAACTTATACGCAGATCAACAATTCAACCAATTTATTTTTCCTGTTAAATATTAAAATGATGAGTTATCAGATAACTCAACAGGTCCTCTTTCGTTAAAAAAAAGAAAAAAGGAAAAATGGGAGATGACGAAAGAGATTTTTAAATTGTAATGCATTGAGTAATTTATTTCTTGCAATATTAGTAGGACAAGCGAGCACATATCCTTAATATTCTTGCTAATTTTATTTTTAATTTTTGGTGAGAAAAGAAAACTTGGGCAGTAAGTTGATCGAGAGCCTGATAATAAAAATTGAGAAAAGCGAGAGAGACTCAGCTTTACTTTCCGTTCCATTCGCTTCGCTCGTTGGCTTTGGCACCTCAACAGCTCGATAGTACTCTCACTCTCACTCGCCTTTAGGGCAAAGGCATCGAACCATTACCCCCTCCTCCCTCACACACTCTGCGGCTTCGCTAATCGGAAGAATCATGGATCAGAAGGTGGATCTCGGCGCCCCCCATTCCATGGGAACCACCATCATCGGCGTCACTTACAACGGCGGCGTCGTCCTCGGCGCCGACTCTCGCACCAGCACCGGTACTCCCTCTCTGCTCTCCCAAACCCCTACCTTATCAAACTTAGGGTTTCCTTTTTTTTAAAATTTTTTCGGTTAATCGGTGGCAAATTATTGTTTTAAAATTATTGATTTTGTTTGTTTTGCGTTTTTGGGAGTAATTTTTGATCTCTTATCCAAATGGTATATTATATTTCAGGAGTGTATGTTGCCAACCGCGCGTCCGATAAAATCACTCAGCTTACTGATAATGTCTATGTCTGTCGCTCTGGATCGGTATTTCTCTCTCTCATGGGACTATTTGTTTGAATTTATTTGGTTGGTGAAATTTTTATGTGGTTATGGGCTTTAAGAGTATAATTTTTTTTTTCAAAGCTTGGATTTGATTTTCTGTTATTATTATTGGCCTGCTGTATTTTATGTAATTGTGCATTTTTAATCTTTGTATTATAGGTTTTACATTTTTGTTTTTGTTTTTTGGATTCACAACTATGGGTTTTGAGCTACGGTAGCTTATTGGCGGAGACTTGAGCTTTTGGCTATTTAGGCTGATGCTATTAATGGCCACCCTTTGCCGCCCCTCCATTTCCATTCAAAATCAAACTGACAAACACGCCCTGACTGAAAGTAAACTTGTTTGTGTGTTTATTTAACATCTTGGTGAAGGTTCCAAGTTAAGGACTTAAGGCACAACACTGTTATGTTCCTTCTAGTTTGTTTAAGCCATGTTACCGTACTTGTGATGTATTGCTGCAGCAAATGATTACAGAATTTCTCATGCAATGATGCTGGCTTAGGTCCTGAAAATGTTTACATGCATTCTTTTTGCAGGCTGCAGATTCTCAGATTGTCTCTGACTATGTTCGCTACTTCCTCCATCAACACACGTAAGTCATTTGATTCCTTCTACATATACTAATAGTGTGTTCTCCTGTTGTAAATATTGTTTTTGACTGTAATTGTGTGTATTTACATTGTTTTTCACCTCACTGTCAGTTTTTCTGTTTGTACAGGATACAGCTTGGACAACCTGCAACTGTTAAGGTTGCTGCTAACCTTGTCAGGCTTCTCTCATATAACAACAAGGTTGGACTTCCAAACTATGCTTTGTTAATTTTATTGGCAGTGTTGATTTTCTATCAGTAATTCTTGTAGCTGATCCCAAACCCTACTTGTTTAAGATTATTTCTTGTTCTTATGAAATCATGAAGTTGATGTGCACATTACATTGTAAAAGAGTTAAATTTTCTCTTACTTTGACTCAGTCTACTCCAATGACAATAATTTTGCTAATTTTCTTTGGTACCATACCACTCTTGTGAAGTAGAGGAAGACATACTTTATCGTCTGCCTTCCCTAGTCTGGTAAAACATGTGTACTAATATGGTATTCTGATGCCTAACTTACAGTCAAGGATCTGCAAATTGTATATATGTTGGAACATTAGTGATACTGTAAAAGACATTGAATGATAGTTTTTTTCCATTTGTTGCATATGGTCTTGAACTCAATTTTGATAAATTGTGCTGACGTTACATCACCAATGGTTTAAACCTTGAAAATCTGCATTGTTTCACACAATTTGTCATTACTGGCTTGAATGCCATTTGCAAAAGCAATGAGCATTTGGGACAGCTGGAGACGTATGAAAAATTTAACAGGCTTAACAACATTGTGTTCGTCTGATGGATACTACTAGTTTTGAGTTTGTTTCTGTTTATTTGTGTATTTGGCCATTATATATAATTGGTTTTATTGAAAATCTACTTTCTTGGCAGAATTTCTTAGAGACTGGGTTGATTGTTGGTGGTTGGGACAAATATGAAGGTGGTCAAATTTTTGGAGTTCCTTTGGGTGGAACAATAGTGCAGCAACCTTTTGCTATTGGAGGTATTTCACAGTTAACATACGTCTATGGATGCAATGTCTTTCATGATTTCTTTAGGCAAGTTTAGTAAACATGTATGTGTGTCCTTATATTCGTGTATTGCTTGTATGTATTGCACATGTCCAGATATGATATTATTTAGATCTATTTTAGTTTTCTTGGTTCCTTAGAAATAATGGTGCAGGGTAAATCTTTGCAAAAATTAATCTAGATTGTATATAGAGACTTGTAGAAATAGAAGATGGAAGATATAAGACCCAAGAACAGCTTATAAGGTTGGCCTCTTCTCCTGGTCTGATGTGGAGGCCCAAAAAAATAGAAAATTAATGTGGAAGAATATCTGAAATTTTGTTATAATAGATTTTTTCTGGATTCATGATGAATTTTTTCCCTTCTCAATGTGATACCTTTTGTACTGTTGCTCAGGTGTGTAGAATGGTGGATCCGTCCACTGGAGTCAATTTTGAAGTTGTTAACTGACTTCATCTTTGATGATTGGTTTCTATTCTGTCATTATGCTAGTCTTGTATATGTCAATTGTAATATCTTGGACCATTGCTTGTTACAAAGCTTTCATGTGTTTTTTCTCTTACAATAATAGTTTAATTTTGGTGCTGGCTAGTCAGCTTTTTCCATGGGATACATGGCTTTTGGTTTTGAATCTATGGTTTACATGAGTTGTATCTTGCAGGATCTGGCTCCAGTTACTTGTATGGATTTTTTGACCAAGCCTGGAAGGAAGGAATGACTAAGGATGAAGCTGAGGTAGGGGCCTTGATTCTTGCTGCTGTCTTTTCAAAGTCAAAAAATAATGACTTAAGTGCCAAAACAGACATTATGTTTCAAATGTAGAGAATGGCTAATAATAGCTTGGCAGCTACTACCTGTTATAAAATTTTAGAATTTTATTTTCTGGGGGGAGTGGGGGTCTCAATCCTTGTCACTGACAGTTACCTTTTCGTTGCATGGCAGGATTTAGTTAAAAAGGCCGTTTCACTGGCAATTGCTCGGGATGGTGCAAGTGGTGGTGTCGTCCGAACAGTCATTGTAAGACTGCTTCATCAATGACCAGTGTTTTATGAAAATAACGTTTGTATTCAAAATATGCTGAAACAACTTGATTTTGGATTAATTGTAGATAAACTCAGAGGGAGTGACCAGGAATTTCTACCCTGGCGATCAACTTCCACTGTGGCATGAGGAACTGGAGCCCCACAACTCATTGCTAGACATTCTTGGTGCCCCTGAACCAATGAACATCTGAAGACCTTGCCTGGCTAAGTTATAATGCTGTTGCCGTCTCTTTCCTGAACTAGGTTAACGATTTGTAACCAATTACATTGTTTGGCTGGATATTGTTTCTGCTCGCTTTATATTCTCGTGTTTTGTACCATGCAGGATCTCTATTTCATCATATATGGCTACCAACTAGCGCGTACTATCGTGGTGTATACAAAGCAATTATCGAATCGTTTTCTTTCTTTCTATTTTTAATAAATAATTTTGAGGTGTTGGGCAGTACTACATAATATAGAGATTTCAAGTTTCAGCTCTCAAGCGTTAAACGGAGCTTGATGCTGATGATGAAACAGCACAGAGCTAGGTTGCATGAAAGATAATCAACGGTTTTCTCTTTACTTGTTTTCGCTTAATTTCCTGCGAAAGTTTGTGTGCGGGTAGATTATTGGCATCATTTTTTCAAAAGTTTCTTACATTACCGTTAAGCGAATCATTTTGGTTTGGTCCTTTCAATATTTTTGCTTTGATTTGGGTCCCTTTTGTGTAATTATAATGTTAAATGATGATATTTAGAAGAATAAAAAGGTTTTGGAAATATTTAAGGGGAAAAAATAATATTTTCAACATTTGTAATACTTAAATGCATATTAAAAAATTTATTGAGACAAATTTAGAGCAAAAAGGACCCAAAAAAAAGGAAAATAAAAAAAGGATTAAGACTAAAATAAATCAAGATTAAAATAATGTATATAGGGATTAAAAATATATTTAAGTCTTTTATGTTAGTGACTGTTTTTTATGTAGTAATTTCACTCTCAATATTCGATTCTTTTATTAAAAGGTTTTGAATAAAATTAAGAGGGATTAGAATAAGTTGCCCTCATTTTTTGTAATTTAAAATTTAATAGTTAGTAAAAAAAAAAATGACATGTTATGAACTTGATTAAAAAAAAAGTTGGAAGCATATTGAGATGTTAAATCTTAAATGGTGAGAGAAAGATGATTTTCAGTGGACTCGGGAAGTAAAAGCCAAATTGGTTTTGAATTTTATTTAAACATTAACAAATAGTGTAACCATATCATAATTTTGTTAAAGTTGGTGAAAAGTAGTTTACTCGGTACAAACTGGTGGCAGGTGTGAGTTGTGACATGAAAGGAGAAAACGAATGGCAGAGCCCGGGCAGTAGCAAAAACGAAAAGGGGAACAGGCCCATTAGTGGCGAACACGCGCGCATTCAATCAAATAGCCCACATCATATCATATTAATATTTTAATTATTCTTGGCATACTAATGATATTCATTAATTGAAAGGGCATGTGTTAAATCACGAACATGAATCTAAACAGAGAATATAACAAGTTTGTTGGAGAGGAGCAGAGAGTGAGGTACTGAAGACTGAAGAGAAAGAAAGAAAGAAAGAAGAAGATGAGCGCGAACCTGAATTGTGGGGTTGGAGGAGTGAGTCAGCATCAGCACAACGTGTTCGTGTATGGGAGCCTGTTAGCCGATGAGGTTGTCCGCGTCCTCTTGAAGCGCGTCCCTCCATCAACACCTGCCACCCTCCCTGGCTTGTTAGTCCCTTCCCTTCCCTTTCCTCTCTTCTCTTCAATCATTTTTCCCATAATTCTTATTAATCCACCCTAATCCAAACATCCCCTTATTTTCCCTGTTGATTAATGGTATTGTTGCTGTTGTTGTTGTTGTTTGTGTGGTTCTTTTTTTTGCCACTTCCACTTTCAGTCACAGGTTTAAGATCAAAGGTCGCGTATATCCCGCTATTCTGCCCGTCGAGAATAAAGAAGTTACTGGCAGGGTCTGTACTCAATCTCTCTCTTTCTCTCTCTCTCTCTCTCTCCTTCCTTATCGATCAATGTCTGTAATATAATCATTTAATTAACCGTGCTTAGTTATCTAGAAGAAGGATGTGCTAAGTTCATGTTGGGGGAGGGAATTTAGTTAATTATGCTGTGGTTTATTAAAAATATGTGCTTTATTTCAATAATTTGTCCCTCATTGCAATTTACCTCTTATGCAAATCTGATTCCCTGTCTTATCAGGTTCTTCGTGGGATCTCAGGACCAGAATTGGATATTTTAGACGAGTTCGAGGATGTCGAATATATTAGAAGTGATGCTGAGGTTCTCTTGACGGTATGTATTATTATTTTAAGTACAATCAGAATCACCATCCAAGACCAAGAGGATAATATCATAGCAGATAATCCTGCATGCTATACCAGACGTGACGTTTATTCAGTTTATTGTTATTGGAAACACGAAGCTTAATTTGATGTTCAAGTTAGAAATTTTCATGACAAATGAGGCACATATTACATCTTCCTGAAGGATATATATATATATATATATATATATGATCTTGAAGAGTTTGTCCTTTCAGAAGAAGAATCCTGCTAAGAAAGCCTAAAACAATTATGCAGGACACTTCTGAAAAGTTGCTAGTTCACGCTTATGTTTGGAGCGACAAAAATGATCCAAATTTATATGGAGAGTGGGATTTTGAGGTAAGCGTGTTATCTTTCTTGTTTTCATTTGCCAAACACCGAATTAATATAGTTCTCGATGTCCTGGGGGACAAAAGAGAAGCATGAAATGATCTTCAAATGTGTTTATTTGACTGTTTTCTTCTTCACATGTTGGGAAAATCGATTTGTTTTGCCAGCTAATTGTGATCTAAGCCTCTGTTGGCAATAAATGTTCATGGTTGTATGATAAAGCACTTTGGATAAAGGGAAAGGGAGTTTGTTTGGGCAGAACATTGCCGATGACCCAAAAATTCTGCTGCTAGGTTTTTTGTTTGCATGGGAATGGGGTGAGGAGAATGGGATTCCATAATAATTCAGATTCTTTTTATTTATTTATTTGTCTTTTTTTGTGCATGCAAATTACTGGGCAGCTGGCATTTTGCTAGTCACAGTTTGTTGAGCACCTACCTGTATGTTTCCCCTTTTTGCTTATGCTTTATTTGGTGAAGATTTTGAAATCATTTAATTAAGTTATACTTTGAGGTTTTGTCTAGTGTGTTTTTATGATTATCTGTAAAGTGATCCATCAAAAGAGGTTTTCCTGTTCTTCATGTCTCATGGCTCATTAGTAGTCACACTGCATAAGGTCTCATCTTCTTGTGATTATGGAGGGAAGTAACATATTGGAGTTCATTTCATTGTATTAATGATTAAAGGCCTCATTGCTTATAATATGATTATTGTCTCTGCATTTATGTTGGGTATGCTCATTTTGTCATACAAGCATAGTTTGTGAGAATGTCCTTAACCTTTACATGATCTTTTATTCTTTTTTTATTTTTCATTTAAGCTCTAAATTCAAATTTACATTCGCTGCTTATTCATACCTCCCGATATGCAAGTTCTTATTTTCAATCTGATTTTGATACTTGAAAGGAATGGAAACAAGATCACATGAATGATTTCGTCAAGATGACTGATGGTTTTATGCAAGAGCTGCAGTTGCCAGAATCAAAGCCAAGAGTTCAAACTTATGAATCCTACTATAAGCAAGAAAAGGATAAGCAGCTCGAGTCTTGATATGTGTGCAGTTTATGAAAAATCTGCACTATGTGTGCATTTCTTGTGGTTCAATTATGAATCATACCATCACTATTAATAATCACTAACTTCTCTTTGAATCATTCATTTGATGATTTAATAAGCATCTCAATGCTATCTTAATATCTTATTCACATTGACAAAGGTTTTTAGTAATGTATTCGTGTATATAGATATACAAATATATTATAATTTATTTCTTACATTCGACAGTCTAAATATCATCATTTGTTCATGCAACCTCCTCCACTTTAAAAAATACAAGGTCTGCATGTGCACATAAATAGAAAATATGTTACATCTTGGAAGTTGGGACTCCTCTTTGTATCTCTTGAACCATTACAAATATGTCGCAAAATCCCAGGTAAGCATTACATAGTAATAGCATTTTAGTCCTTACCTAAAAATCAACCGGTGGTGGTGTTAACAGAATGAGTTACCAACCGACACTGATGGGTGAGTTTGTTCCAATTAGGTCGAATTTGGACTAATACTTGAATAAAGACCCAATGATGATTTGTACCAAATTTATATAGTATTGGCTTTGTGATTCATTTATTCCCATGGTTGAGGGTGGTTTGTTGCTGGTGAGCTGGGTGATGATGCGATGCCGAGCTTAAAATTGGTTAATCATGATTAGAACCTTGATGAATGTAGCATACTCAATAGCCTTCGTAATTTGCACCAAATTCAGTAGTCTAATAAGCATTTCCCCCCCTCTTTTTGGGCTCGAAAGCGGTCTAATAAGGATACGAAAATTAGTGTACTAGCAATCGTGTTCTTTACACCTTTGTACCCCTCACTCTGGTGACAGGTTTTGCACTTGTTTTAATACTTCAGCCAGGAAAAGAATAGAGTGTAACGAACCGTGTAAAGGGGCCAAAGAAAAAAAAAAATAACAAAGAAAGAAGAAGAATTGTGCAAATGACAACACCCATAAAAAGAAAAGTTCCTATGTACACGACCTAGGAAACTAGTAACGATGCATACATGTAAACAGAGCTTGTTCATTATTTTTTTTTTTTTTAATTTTGGTTTCAATTGCAAAACTATGATTCCATTGTATTCCTTGTTTTAATTTGAAATTACATTGATAGTTTTCTAATGTTTTAATGTAAGAGTCAATTGTATTTTATTTTTTTCTCCTGCTCTGCCTTTGATACCTTTCTTATACTATGGGAATTACTCAACGTTATCTTTTGTTTGACCAAGTATTTTAACAAAAAATACGTGGAGGTAAATTGGAGCTGTTCCTTGTTGTGTTGAACACAAAAGTTGATGAGATCTTTATATCACATGTTCTAATGCTTGATCAATTCTTGTACAAGTGTGAAAAGAATGCACAATCCCCTCCACCTCTGACCAAGTCTTTCTCCAGAAAAGGTGCTGCATGCATAACGTCTTCTTATTCTTGCGATTGCTATAAATGTTAGTCCATGACAACGAATTAAGGACTAGTGATGGAAGTGGAAAAAATAAAATAAAATACTATAATCTTTTTTCATTTCCCTTTGAGAAATCTAAGAAAATCGTTCGTGTTGCAAGAAGTTGTTGTACTTGAGAGTTCAATGTTCTGCATGCCTCGAGGCATAAAATAAGTAATTTGTATTTTATTGCTTTTTGTTTTCTTCATTTATAATTTCATGTTTTTGTCTTCTTTTATTTTCAATCATTTGGAGATTTTGTTTTTGTATATTAATTATGTTTCCGATCAATTTAACGATCCCTTTTTGCAAAAGTGCTCATGTTGCCGCGTTTTTTTTATCACTATGTAGCTTATATTTTTTGTTTTAACCATTGATATATATAATTTTTTTCCCGTTCCCAAAAACTCAGCATGAAACCTTTGTATACTTTGTTTTCTTTTCTTAATACTATTGTTCAATATATTTATAGAGTACCGAAAAGAAAATTTGGCAAGTTGACCAAGATGCGCACACTCCTATTGTTGTCGTTGGCCCTTTGAAGAAATTACTTGAATCTGGTGAGACATTGAATTGTTAGATTTAAATACGTATGAATACTAATATCTCATCTCAAGAGTTTACTTTCTACTATTTCAAGCATTGTATCCTGTGAAACATAGAGTCCGAAGACGCTGTGAGAAAGTACATTGATCTCACAATGTCTTTAAGCTATATGATTTTGGAGACTGTATTGTTTGAAATAGTAAAATGCGAGCTCCAGAGAAGGAATGTTGGCACTCATACGTACCATTTGAATGCAACGAATCAAGTTATCATTAGGTTTAAGTTGATTTGTGTAAGGGTCAAACGGCATCAACTGAAGGCGTGTATGCCTCTAGGTTCACTTAGCTAATTCTTTACAGTATTCCATAAATCAACTTAGGCAGTAAGCTTCACCACAATGGTAAGGTTGATACTGCCTTGTAATCTGGAGGTCACTGGTTCAAATCCTAAAAACATTCCCTTCACAAAGCGAAAATAAGGTTACGTATATCTACCTTTCACAGACCCCACCACGTAGGAGGCTCTAGCCCGCCCCTTTTTTATTCTATAAATTAACTCATTCATTGTTGGATACAAATTGTTGTTTTGGATGAAGTGGTGATTTACGCATTCTTGATGAAGCTCTAGCTTGAGTTCAAGTGCAAGAGCTGGAGTTGCCAGAGTCAAATCCAAGAGTTCAAACTAATGAATCCTGTTAGAAAGTAAACTTGGCCATCTTGTCAATTACTAGAAGCCACCAAATTCAAGTTAGATTATTAACTTGCATGTGGTAAGGTTGACTTGATGTGTCAGTTTGCAAGCTGTAAAATTAGCACATTGAAAAGTCAAAATGCTAGTTATATTAGAGTTGTTTTGTTAAGTTGAACACAGTTATGACTTGTATTCTAGTAACCTAGTAATTATTGCTTGAATTCTCAAAATTGTTGGTTGTCCAAGTGGTTTAGGAGGTTGGCAAACTAACTCCTCCAATTAGTATAAATAGGAGCTTATGTTTTGTAATATCAAGTACCAGTGAGTATAAAGAGAGAAAAAAGAGAGAGAGAGAGAGAAAATTGCAAGAACTCTAGCGAGTTCCATATTTGAGTGTTGAGTGTTTTGTAAAATTGGCTACTAATAAAAGCTAAGTTTTTTTAGTGTATTATTGTTCTTTCAATACAAGCATTTTGTGAGATTAAATTTTGTTCTTTGAGTACTTATATTTTCTTCCAATAGCATCTAAATTTCAAAGGCAATTTTATTTTAATTGCCAACATTTGGTATCAAAGCTTGTTATATCAAAATGGCAACAAGTTCAAGCACAACAGCAAGTCAAGTTCAACAAGTAAAAACATCTGTCTTCAAGTTTACTGGAAGATCAAATTTTTCCATGTGGAAATGCTTGATGGAGCTGTGTTTAAAAACTAGCGGATATGGTGAAATCATTAAAGATGGTTTTGCTGAACCAACTAAAGAAAATAGAGCAACAACTGATATGCAACAAGTAGAAAAAAAAAATCTTCTACTTAATGAAAAAAGCTCTATTTTTTATATGCCAATATGTCGAGCAATCTGTTCTTGAGAAAATTTTCAATGCTAAAACAGTAAAGGAGGCTTGGGAAATTTTGCTCAAAACATATGAGGTGCTGAACCAGTCAAACAAACAAGGTTGCAAGGCTTAAAACACCAGTTTGAGTTGATGGAGTAAGGAAGATATGAAAGCATTCATGATTATTTCTTATGAATGGACAAACTCATCAATGATATGAAAAATTACGATGACGAAATAAAGGAAAAAGAAATCATGAAGAAAATTATGCGTACACTTTCAACTCGTTTTGATTACGTGGTAGCAGCCATTGAAGAAGCAAAAGATCTCAACACAAAGACTCTAAATGACTTGCAAGCATCTTTCGAGTCATGTGAGATGTAGATGAATAAGAGGTCAAGTGGGACAATTGAGCAAGCATTAAAAGCTCAAACAAATGTGAGAAATGAGGGACCTGTGCACAGAAGGGTGAACCACAATTAAAGAGGATAAAATTTCAAAGGAAAAGGGAGGAATCCTTATTCGACTCAAGCCAAGGCACACAAGGTAATGACTCATTTCAAAATAAATCTAATATTCAATGTCACAAATGTCAAAAGTATGGACATTTTCAATCTGAATGCAAACCTCATATTTAGTGCCATAACTATAATAAGTATGGTCACTATAGTTGAGAATGTCATGCTAAAGCATTGAATATTAGAGAAAGTGTTACGAATGTGACCTTGGACATCAGAGCTGGACAATCAGAAGACGAGATAACGATGGACTAAGCCAGTGAAAACCCCTTTCTGGACTAAACCGAGATCCCAAGCTCGGAAATAGAAAAGAGGAGAGCACCCCCTATCAGAGCGAAGAACGCCCACTACGAAGGCAGTCTGGATATCAGGATGACCACGGAGGAAGCACGAGGCAAGAACAGGCCATGTGCCTTCTAGAAGAACCACCCCATGTTGATTGAGGTCCCCTCTGTACTATACAGCTCATAGAAATGATTGGCGTCCCCTCCATACTGTACAGGTCATCCTGCCTATACTGTACATCTCAGCCCTAGAAACACCAAATTTAGGAAAGGATTTTGGGTATAAATATTCATAAGGAAAGCAGCAAAAGGTATGTTCTCCCTTCCACCCTCAACAGTAACCTACCCAATCTAACTTGGGCGTTGGAGTGCTTTTTGTAAGCATCTCCACCGTTGGTGATTCAACATTGGAGTAGAGAAGAAGACCCCGAGTGCCACCCCGAAAGGCAGTTACCATATTCAAAGGTAATAGAAAGCTATGCTCGAGTTGTAAAAAGTGAAGAAGGTACGAAGATGGTGCTTGCAACAAGTCATGTAGTAGCTGATAAAAGTGATAACCAGCGGTTGTTAGATACAAGGTGTAGTAATCACCTAAGTGGAAAAAAAGAACAAATTTTCGACTTCGATGAAAGTTACCATACTTCAGTCAAGCCTGGTGACAATTCAAAACTTGAAGTCTTAGGGAAAGGAAAGATTGCCATCAGATTGAAAGATTGATCTTTGAATTATATTTTTGATGTATTCTACACACCTGGTATATGTCAGAATCTCTTAAGTATAGGACAACTTGCTAAAAAAGGCTATGATTTAGAATTGAACAAGAAAGGTTGCACCATAAATGATGTTGAGATGGGCTTGACAACAAAGACAAACAAGTCAATGAATCGTCTATTTCCAATGAATATCAAGTATGATACTGGTTTATCCTGCAAAGCTGCAACTGTTGATGATAATTGGCTTTGACACATGCGGTTTGGACATTTCAACTTTGAAAGCATCAAATTTCTTGCAACTAAAAAATGGGTTACTGGCTTGTTTATTATCCAAACTCGATCAACTATGTGAAGCTTGTGTAATAAGGAAAAAGCATTGAGATCCTTTTCTGAAAAGACGTGCCTAGAGAGCTACAAAACCACTTAAGCTAGTGCACTTTGATTTATGTTATTTGGAAATTCCATCCAAATACAATAATAAATATTTATTACTTTCATTGATGACTTCAGCAGGAAAACATTGGTTTATTTTCTGAAAAGTAAATCTGATGCTTGTGACATGCTCAAATGTTTTATGGCATATGTTGAAAGACAGAGTGTTTATACTCTGAAAACCTTGAGAACTGATAGGGGATAGAGTATATCATTTGTGAGTATTTCTTGAGAAAACATAGTGTTAAGCATTAGATGACTACCAAATACACTCTTCAACAAAATATAGTGGCAAAAAGAAAGAACAGAACGATCATGGATATGGTGAGAAGCATGCTACATTGCAAAAAATTACCCAAGAGTTTTTGGGCTAAAGTAGTAGCTTATGCTGTTTACATCTTGAATAAATGTTCTATCAAAAGTGTTCATAATAAAACTCCACAAGAAGCTTGGAGTGGGCAGAAGTCAAATCTTAGTCACTTGAAAGTCTTTGGTTGTATTGCTTATGCACATGTTCCCAATCAACTAAGGAGAAAGCTCGACAACGAGGCAGAAAAATGCATCTTTGTAGGATACAATGAAGAAACAAAAGTCTACAAGTTGTATAATCCAAAAACTCAAAAGGTAATTATCAGTCAAGATGTTACCTTTAATGAAGATGGACTGGTTAGGAAAAGAGGAGTTGTTGCCTGTACCAGTAATCAATCTATTTTTGTAAAAGAGGGGCAATAGTATGCACCATTAATCATCATTTGGTAATTCAGTTTTCTCGCCTAAATAATTTTACCAAGTGGTTGCATCTTATTGGATGGCATATATGCTAATAGGGGTTTTATTATTATTATTATTATTAATTACTCTATTGTGTGTATTGCTTTGTTCCAATACGTTGACCATCAATTATGTAAGTGGGAGAACTATTTGTTTAATGATGTGTAGAAATGCAATTCTTGCATTTAATCTATTGCATTTCCCAACACATAATTATAGAACTTCTCCAAACATAAGAACTGAACTGTCATCCTCTTTGCTATAGTGCTCATTGCATTATTATTATTATTATTATTATTATTATATTATATTTCAAAGACTTAATTATAGAAAACCAATCAAACGTGAGAACTGAATAGTCATTTTGTTTCCTATATTGTCATTATTATTATCTATTTATTTCTGTAAAAGAGGGGTAATAACAAGTACTATTAATCGTCACTTAGAAATTCAATTTTTCTGCCTAAATAATTCTGTTAAGTGTTCTGTCTTGGTGAATAGCTTCTCCTTGTGTGGTTTTATTATTATTATTGCCTTCTGTGCCCTTCCAATAAAAATTGTCCTTCTAAATCATTCATTCATACCCTTCTAGTAAAAATAAATATTCCATTATATGTATTGCCTTGTTCCAATGCATTGAGTATGATAACGCCACTCCCAACATACAATACTTTTACCTCCATACAAAGTGTGTTACTTTTTATTTTTCTGGCTTCTGGATTATCGCACTATTTTGTGTTTTTCCTATACATGTCAGCATTTTTCTTTACAATTAATGCACATTTCATGTTCCCATTGAAGCTGACCAATGGTTGACAAGTTATTAGTTCATGCCTCTCCTTCATATAAAAAAAATTGTGCTTTTCAATTACATGTTTTCTCAATTCCCTTGCATATTCATATCCTTCATAATGATTTGATTCTCTTCAAATGCTGGGAACTTCATACATGGAAGGGAATGCATTTTAAAAATATACATGCATTTTGACCAAAGAAGCTTATCATTTTTTTCTGTATTTTTAATTTTTTTTTTACTTCTAATCCTTCCCTTTTCAGCCTTCTTCATCACCCAAATGAAAATATAGATTCTCACATAAATTTTGATCTGCCTTTTTCTTTCCATCATTTTCTCTTTGGCTTTTTAAATTCTGGATCATTTTCTAGTGTAGCCTCATCCTGGATCTTTTGATTTCTCCCATTCCCATCATTCTGCCCCTCACCCCTTATCCCTTGCAAACCCTCATTCTAATCCCAGAATCATAAACATCTGTGAGGCGAGGGGCTTCGTGCGATTAATGGCTAGGTGTGGCGGTTTGATTGTGCAACCGAATAGGTATCACGATGGTGGCCATGAGCTCGTGATGGCTCTGTCCATGAACACAACGGATCAACAGGTGCAAACCCTAGCAGTTTCATGCAAAACGCTATTGCAAGATGAGCATTGTTCCGCAAATTTTGCTATCACTCCTATCAATTATTCTTCTTCTTAGATTTTTTTATTTGTTCATTTTCCTTTTTTAATCCTTCAAATTTTTGTTGTTGTTGCACATCACTGCATTGTTTTTGTTGCAGATCCCTTTCATGCTCTTTGGAACCAAAAAAGAGTCTCATGAACTCCATAATGATGATATGCATAAACCGTTGGATGGTGGATGCAGGTGTGAGATGGGTGGTCTGCTGCGACGATGCTGCGGGGTTGGGTGGCGGCGCGACGTGGTTGAAGGAAAGATACGGAGGCGAAATGCTGGTTGATGGAGGTATCATAATAGCAGCTGAGGCTCAATGGGTTCTCATGAACGATGTCTGTCTTGCGGTGGTGGAAGACTACAATGTTATGGCTGTCATGTATGACTGAAGAGCGTGAGAGTGGTAGTTGTGCTTAGTTCTCCTCTCCCCTCTCCCCTATTCCCTTTTATTTTTTATTTGATCCATTATGATAGGATTGCTTTGTCACAGTTGAGGAAGGGATAATGGTTTAATTCTGTGATGGGAGTTGCTGGGGCTTGAAGGAATAGGAAGATGACACCCCATTTTTTTGGTGATGACAATGTTGGGGTATCTCTGATGATGAGTACTAAAAACCCCATTTGTGTGATTGAGTTTTGCTTATATGAAATAAATCATGTGAGTATTTATATATGATGTTGAATTTGGTGGTATGACTTTTGTAGGTCAAACTTAATGTAAGAAGTGATAATAGTTTTGAAAGGAAAGTGTTTGCCTGATGTGATTTGCGAAAACTTAACATATGTTATGAACATGGAGGTTTAAATTTATCATGAAGAAGGTATGTAATGATAAAGCTGATTACATATAAGGATATATTTATGTGGTATTCCTATTCCTAGTTGTGTTTATAATTTAGTCTCTGTCAATATGATTCACCAATTGGAGCTCATTTTACACAGTTAGCTCCTAAACCTTCATATTCAATTGAAGATGATTTCTTGAACCAATCTATTTATAAGCCTATAAGTGACCTAAAGGATGCTAATCAAATTCTAACACAATTGATTATCAATGAGTTTCTTGTCCTATTAAAATTCTTTGTCCATTATCTAACTTAGTGATGTAATGTCATGTTTTTTATAATAGAAATCAATCTTTATCACCATTGGAATTGTTTTCAAGGACAAAAATGCTACAAAATTCCACTAGAGAAGGTGTGATGCTTACCCTAACATCTTCATTCCTAAGTAATCTTGATTAATTCATATTTTCCATTTGAATTAAGATAAACAATGAATATGTTATGAAGCTAACCATTCATTTAAGTAGGTATAACACTAGTGTGATAGTGGTGGATGGGACTAATTTAGCTACTTTCATTGTATGATAAGAAGGCTGCTAGATGAGGTCATTATTTTCACTTTCATAGATAAATACAAGATCGGTGGTGTATGTTTTAAATTATCTTACCAAATGAATATGGTTTTAGCTCATATTATCATAGAAACATGCTTATGTGTAATTTGTCATGCTAGGTTTCATCTATGCCTGACAACTGATTTATGGACTCAATTTACTGATTGTCCTGCTCTAAGTATCCAACAAGGTAAATTGACATTGTAGATTTGAATGTTACTCTAACACAATTTTGATCATTTCAATTATACTATATGAAGTGCAGGATTTTTGGTCTTAGACATGTGAAATTCCTTCTATGCTCGAAGAATCATTCTTTGTGACTTCTTTTACGTTAATATGTGATCAATGATGGGTGGCAAAACCTTTGGAATTTTCACTTGATGACTTCAACCAACCTTTAATCAAGTTGAGCAAGGTGGTCAAGGAAAATAAAGATTGAATTCATTTACTGCAGAATTATCAAGTTACTTGTTGTTGTTGTCTATTTAGTCTATTGTCATTTTCTTTTTGTTATTATGGTTATGTGTCTTCAGTCCTGGTATTTGAACAAGTTTATGTTTTGGTGTTTTTCCTTCAAGTTTGTAGAGCTATTGCTATTGGCTTTGTTAATGTAGACGTATTGCTCTTACTTCTTTTAATGAATTAAGCTAATGGCGTTTTATGGCTATTAATGACTTGTTCTTTGATAGATCTGCCTTATGTTGGTTTAGGGAATATTCTTATTCGATGAGCTATATTCGATATAACTATAGCTATAAATATGGTTCTCTAAAAGCCTCAAAATCTGAAAATGATGACAACCAGGAGGGTATTGTCAGCAAGTTTAATATCGGGATTAAAATGAAAACTTTATTATGTATTCTTGGCCTGCTATTTGATATCAATGTAATGCTAAAGAAAACAAGTCACTCAAGTGTATTGAAAAAAAATCTCATGTATTTATTTTTTCTCAATTTCCATGTGATCCATTAAAAAGTACGAAAGTTTATATTCTAATAAATATAGGTGATGCTAAGCGCATATGTGATGTCAACATATAAATTGCATTTTACATATAATCTAATTAATTTTCCCCATTTCATAAAATTTTTTTTTTACCTTAAATTGATCTTATATTATTGGTAATTTTTTTGAAGTTCTTAATGTTGATGGGGTTTTTTTTTTCTATTTTGTTTATTTAAGTAGGATCAATTGTTAATTGAAAAGTTTTACATTATTAATGTATCTAACTAAATGCAACAAACAATCTATATTACATTTGCACTATACTTTCCCGTGCAAAGTGCGGGTACTATACTAGTTATAAATGAAGAGGTAGCTGATGAACCATCAGATGAATCAACATCAAATTCACAACTTTCTAGATATCTACAAAGGGAGTGGCATCCACCTCCTTACTTGCAAGATTATGAAGTTGGTAGGGATAATGATCCAAAGGATAGGGAGGAAGAAGTTACCTACTATGTCTTATTTGCATATTGTGATCCAGTGACATATGAAGAAGCAGCCAATGATGATTGCTGGATTAAAGCAATGGATGAAGAAATTCATGTAATGGAGAAGAATAACACATGGGAGTTAACAACACTTCTAGAAGAAAAAAGCCAATAGGAGTCAAGTGAGTGTACAGAACAAAGTACAATCCAAGTAGAGAAATAGATCGTTATAAAGCACGATTGGTGGCAAAAGGGTACAACCAAAAAATTGGCATTGATTATTTTGAAGTATTTGCTCCAGTTGCTAGATTGGACATGGTACACATGATTTTTTCCCTTGCTGCCCAAAATAAATGGAAGCTTTTTCAAATAGATGTTAAGTCTGCTTTTTTGAATGGTGTACTTGAAGAAGAAGTTTATGTAGAGCAACCACCAGGTTATCACTAACAAGGAGAGGAAGACAAGGTCTACATGTTGAAGAAAGCACTGTATGGATTGATGCAAATGACTAGAGCTTGGTACACACGTATTGACATATACTTCATCAACAGTGGAATTCACATAAGTCCATATTTATATGTCAAAACAAATAAGGTTGGAAATATAATTGTTGTTTATCTGTATGTGGATGATTTGATCTTGACTGGTAACAATTTAAAATTGCTAGTTGAATTCAAGGAGAGCATGTCCAACCAATTTGAAATGACTGATATGGGCCTAATGTCTTATTTTCTAGGCATTGAAGTGAAACAGACAAATGAAGAGATTTTTATCTCTCAAAAGAAATATGCATGCAAACCAATGCTGACACCAGTTGAAGAAAGATTGAAGCTTGGAAAAGGAAGTGGTGGTGATCTTGTCAATTCAACTAATTTCATAATGTTAATGAGAAGTCTCAGGTACTTGACAGCAACAAGACCTAACATAGTTTATGGAGTTGGGCTCATAAGTAGATTCATGGAATCACCAAGACAATCTCATTAGCAAGCTACAAAGAGAATCTTGAGGTATGTCAAAGGTACAATTAATGAAGGCATCTTTTATTCAAGTTCTAACAAGCCAAAATTGATTGGATACACGAACAGTGATTGGGTTAGTGAAACTGAAACTCAAAAAAGCGCTTCGGGTTATGCTTTCCATCTTGGTACAAGTGTATTTTCTTGGTCCTCAAAGAAGCAATAAGTAGTTGCTCTGTCAACAATAGAAGCATAGCACATTGCAGCAACAAATTGTGCTACTCAAGCAGTTTGGTTGCAGATAATATTGAGTGAATTGCTACATCAACAAGATGGTCCAACAAAGATATTTAGTGATAATGAATCAACGATTGCTTTGACAAAGAATCTGGTCTTTCGTGGTTGTACCAAACATATTGACATCAAGCATCACTACATTCATGATTTGATCAGAGACAAAGAAATTGTGGTGGAGTATTGCACAGAAGGAAATCAAATAGCAGATATTTTTACAAAGCCACTTAAAACCAGTTTGTTCTTGAAGTTGAAGAATATGCTCGGGATGATTAAGCCAAGTTTAAGGGAGGATGTTAGAAAGTAAACTTGTTCATCTTCTCAATTACTACAAGCCACGAAATTTAAGTTGGATTATTAACTTGCATGTGATAAGGTTAATTTGTCAAAAATTTCAGCTAGTGTAGTTGTTCAAATTGCCACTTGATGTGCTGTTTTGCAAGTTGTAAATTTAGCCCATTGAAAAGTCAAAATGCTGGTTATATTAAAGTTCTTTTGTTAAGTTGTACATGATTATGAGTTATATTCTAGTAGCCTAGTAATTATTGCTTGAATTATCAAAATTGTTGGCTGTCCAAGTGGTTTAGGAGGTTGGCAAACTAACTCCTCCAATTAGTTTAGAGCAAAGTACAAAAACTCTAACGAGTTCCATATTTGAGTGTTGAGTGCTTTATAAAATTGACTACTAATAAGCCAAGTTTTTTTAGTGTATTTTCAATACAAACATTTTGTGAGATTAAATTTTGTTCTTTGAGTGTTTATATTTTCTTTCCATAGCATTTAAATTTCAACAAGGCAATTTTATTTTAATTGCCAACAAATCCTCTATAAGCAAGAAAACAATAAGCAACTTGAGTCTTGATATGAGTGCAGTATGTAGAAATTTTGCGCTGTGCATTTTGCACCGTCATATAGTTCAATTAAGAATCATACCACTCACTATTAATAATCACTTTTATCTCTTCAAATCATTCGTTTGACAATTTAAATAATTGTCTCAGTACTATCTTATTCACAATGACAAGGTTTTAGTAATATATTCATGTACATAAATATTTATTATTACCTTGGATAGTCCAAATACTAATATTTGTTCATGCTAGCAACCTCACTCCCCGGCCCCATCACCACCAAAAAGCTACCTTACTCTTACCTCACTCTCATCCACTCTCAATGTTCCTAAAACTAGTTTATTGGTGAGTCCTTTCAAAAACAAGTTTAAATAGCTGTGAACATATTTTTAAAAATGGAAGACTTATTTTTTTTCAAATTAAAAAATATTTATATGATGAAAGAGAGTGAAAAATACACTTTGACCAACCAAGGCAAATATTATTTAACTTCTAAATCTCTGTTTTTTGTTGAAACTTTTAAATCTTTTAAAAAGAGTCTAAAGGTAAGTATATAAAGTCATATTATACA